>JAQGAF010002297.1:0-23579 GCA_034687865.1 Kryphioiulus occultus | reverse complement strand
TGCGGTGGTAATTAACTGCTGAATTCTAATTTTTGGGTTGATGGATTACACCCCCCTACCACATGGTATTCATTTACCGACTGTAGGGTACTGAGTTGAATTGAATTGAAAAAAAATCTGTACCACTATTGCAGGGATGCTAAACTGACTTTTTCCCCAGTATCACAAAAAAAATTTTAGGAAGTATTTGTCTACACTTACTTCCAGTATAAATATTGACAATTTTTGGGAGAGTAGCGTTATTTTTTTTGTGGAAAATAATGTGAAAATCTACCGCAGAAACAGGAGTATTTACCTTAATAGGACCAGTAATAATGCTGGAAAACGCCACTTTAAAAAAAACTAAATCTTGTAATTAGGGCAATATGTGGTGTCAATCCCCAAAAAAAATTTGAGTTGGAATTGAAATTGAATTTGACTAATTTGTGTGCTCATCCGCAAATGACTACCAAAACCGGTTTGGCAGGTTTTGGTTGCCATATGCACATGTGCATACCAATTAGTCAAATTCAATTTCAATTCCACACGATTTCTTTTTTGTGATTGACTCCCCCTAATATTTCATGATCACCCTTAACCTGGATGCCAATTGGCTCCCCTCTGCCCTGGCTATCTGATGCGTAATACTGATAAAAATGAAATTATTCTTAGACATTTGTGGAACCCCTAAAAATGTTCCACAGAAAGTTTGAAGACCACTGCACTAGCAGAATTATACTTTGACAAAATTCAAATTATTCATTGTTGGGACTTACTTGTTCACCGTACCCCTTGTATCCTTTATTGAATACTTTATAGCAAGTGAAGCATTCTGTAATTTTCATCATGGTATCACCAGAATCCATCTAGAGAGAAAGTATTGACAACTGACGAGATTGTGATAGATTCATATATTTATATATCTTTCTTCTTAAAAACGGCACAACAAGCCAAACTTATATATAGTATACTATTTACATAAGTAAATGCCGTATGCCTCGCTACAAATAACTGTTAAAGAGGCACACTAAGGAGTTAGCTAGCTGAATTTAGTAGCTACATGATTTGACGAGCTATAAAAATCTCATAAAAACCTGTGGAAGCTGGAACGAAGTTCGTCTTTCAAAAATGCCTTTACATTCGTCGATCAATTCGTGCTAAATCAACTGGAATGTTAAACAGTTTCCTGACATGATGTGGCGCTTTTAAAAAATGTAGCTGCTATGTCACCTCCAAATGAACAAACTGGTGTAAGATGAACCTTTAAATAAGTAACTAACCAGATATTCATAAAAACGGGAAGAAATGAAACGTGATAAGTGACGAAACGTTAATAGGCGATGAAGAGGATGAATGCACTTGCATGTGTGGTTAATTGATCTCGTTTTGCAGCCATGCGGCCGGTACCCACTGAGGCTCCCTTTCCAGAATATTGATTTCGTGGAGCAGTTGATTGTACGCTCGGTCCAAGTCCGAATTCACGATGACCATGTCGAAGTAATGGCCATAGTTCTCTTCCATTTCCCTCGCTTTTTCAATGATATCTTTCAACTCGTCATCCTTGAAATTAAATAAAGGATTACCACACAAAACTAAAATAACCATTTTCGATATGTTCGAAGGACTCCCAAACGTTCTTATCAACATACCTTTATATTGGGAGTACCCAATTTGGATTTGTTCTGCCGCAGTTTTTCTAAGGAAGGAGGGGCGACATAGACAACAAATGGCTTCAAGTCGGATGCCTTTAATATTTTAAGTGACTGGGAAGATAAAAACACCAAAATTAGTTAACTTGAAAATGGGGCAAAAAACTTGTTTATTTTACAGGCTGTCAAGTAGTACGGAGGTAGAATAATACAGGAAATATAGGAAAAATGAAAATAAATATAGGAAGAATATAGAAAAACGAAAAAAAAATACAGGAAGAATAAAGAATTTGTTTTGAAAAAAATCAGTAAATGTCTGCAGCTTAGAGCATATCCAGCTTTTTAATTGTAATTACTCAAGTTGGTATACAAATTTTTGTTAACATTTCTTTCTATGCAAAAATTTGATTTTGTTTCAAAATTTTCAAGAAATATTTCAGAAAAGCAAATTAAAATATCATGAGTGTAATTTTAGAATGACAGATTTTCCCGCCCATCTACAATAGGCCTATTGAGAACGCCGTAGCCAACTTTGTTACAAAAACTAGAAAAACTAGTGAAAATATTGACATTAAGAGAACGCCATAGGCGGAGTATTAACAAAAACAAAAAAAACTAACCAAAATGCATTTTTAAGACATGGTTGAAAATATTAATAAACAACAGAATGTCGTAGGCAATTTCTTCTAACAAAATCAGAAATGATAAGATTAACAATAATTTTAGCCAGTAATAACTATATTTTTCTTTGCCACAGCAGTTTGCAGTAAAATATAGGAATATATAGAAACTTTTCTAAAAATATAGGACTATCTAGGAGTACCTCAAAAATATAGGATATATAGAATCAATTGACAGCCTGATTTTATGTATTTGATAAATAATTCTCACCTGAGGGTGTAAGTTGAGCACACAGATTTTTCCTGAATTTACTACTGTACGGATAGCGTCTAAACTAGTACCGTAATAATTCTTCTCGTATTCGCCGTGCTCCACAAATTTGCGGCTGGCGATGTCTGCCTCAAACTGTTGCCTCGTGATAAAACAATAATCCTGACCATCCAACTCTTCATCCTTTTTAGGTCGGCTGGTATCTGCACATCAATAACATAATCAGTATTAAAATTATATCTGACATAATTCCAGCGTCAAAAATTGAGTTTCATGTCAAACTCAAGGCACTTACGTGGTACGGCAGCAGCAAACCGTTCCACATCTTCCATCAGATTCTGCCGAAGCTCGTGCCGGCCTATGTTCGGCGGTCCAATAAGGACAATGGGCCTCTTTCGGTTGGCCCTTGGATAATATAACGTAACTTCTTCATACGTCAAGATCTCTTCAGCATCAAAATCTGGAGCGAAACAAACACTGGTTAGGATATACAAACTAGGTCAAAAAATAGTGTGATAACTGGAAAATGAACAGAAGGATTACCGTCGTTGTAGTTTGCGTTGTACAAAACCTTCTTTTTCTTCTTCTTGGCATTTTTTTTGGCACATAAAAGTGTTCCTTTCTTGGACTTTTCTTGGTTGTTTTTATCCCCAACGATCGTTTGCTTCATGGCCTCTCGTCTGACAAAAACAAGGTTTTCAGAGATGTGGCAAAATAATTATCAGCAGTGAGGACAGGGTTCATACCAAAATTTGCAACTGACTTTCCCTGACTAAATCTGATTAATTTCCCTGACTTATCAAATAAAATATTCTTACATGAAAGTAAATTAAATATTTGCAACACTACAATTAATTACCAGGTGTATTTTTTGCATTCTTCTGCGCAACTACAACACTTCTTGGTCAATTGCTTTGCTTCCAAGTTAGCAGCTTTTCTTACCCTCTTTTCTGATTCATCAAGATGTTTGATATCTTTCTCGAGCAATAACAAGAACATTTTTGCAGCTATTATGCAAACAAGGCGAATTTTAGGGGATGGTGTATAAACAATATACAATATACACTGTATGACAGTGTGCGAGTTATTCATGACCATGCCTATTCAAGACCACATAAGTACAGTCATATTGAAATCGATATACAACATACCTAACAGTTTGTTCAGCTAAAGATGGACAAACCAAGTTAGGCATAATACAATAATTGGACCAAAGGTGCTTCAGAAAAGTGTCTGTCTATTGAGGGGCATTCAATAGTCAAAATTTGAATTTCCAAATTTCTTGCATGTTATCGCTGACTTTCACCTGATTTTCCCTGACTTAATGGACAAAATGTCTCCCTTACTTTCCCTGACTCTCTCTGACTGTATCAACCCTGGAGGATTTTGCTGACATTTCATGATTATCAAAAAACTTATTTCTGGGTGCACTTACTGTTGTTGGAAGCTTTTTGAAGGGATAAGACCGGCCAGGGTTTGATCTTCTTCGCCCTCCCGATACGCCTGCCACCAGTTCGGATCCTCCTGGTTGATGACGTGCAAGATGTCGCCCTTCAAGAAGGAAATTCCTAGCTCGCGGCAGGGAATGTACAAGTCGTCCTCGGGATCATAATCAAAGTGGGCTTTTACGTGCATCTTGAAATACGAAAACACATTTTACACATTTTGCCTTTTATTTTCAACCGTTCTAATCAAAGTGTTTAGGAAAGCAACTAAGACTCACCACAGTCTCGTGAGCTGGAGATTTACCCTGTTCATACTGACTAGGAACAATCAAGAATGTCAGTGTGCCCGTCATGTTAGCCTGAAAAGTGCATTAGATATAAGTTTTGCACAAACCGGACAGCAGGTTTAGCAAGTTCGATCTAAAGTACTCACGAGGATGTCACAAACATCGTTGACCGACTTTCCCCTCATTTCGATACTGTTTACTTCTAGTACTTCATCTCCTTCATGCAGAAGCCCGCTCTTCTCTGCAGCACCACCCTTCACGATACGCCCAATCACCACAGCCTCCCCTTCGTTCCTAACAGTTGCTCCCTGGAAAAAAAAAGTATATATTACACAACCAAATCACTTATTTGATTAATTTTCCTGACTTATCAAAAAAAAAATGTCATGTGTATTTAAAAGTAACTATCTGTGACACTACAATTAACTGCATTTCTTTATTTTTCAGTCAGGATGGCTATCCAAACTTCAATTGAATTTCCCTGGCTTTTCCAGGTTTTCCAGACAATTTCAAGAAACATTTTTTACAGATTTAATCCAAGCAAATATACCATATGGAGAAAACTTAAAAATTATAGATCAGATGACGAAATGATAGAATTAGCCCACAATTTTGTAAGAAGAAATAATAATATTAATAATTAAGAGACTGCTAATGCGAACGCTAGAGGTTGAAACCACTAGGTTTCAAACACTGCATTTTTGAGGACTTCTTTGAAATATTAAAAAGTTCTTCATAATGACGGAGACGCCATAGGCGAAATTTTTTTTAACAAAAATAATGCATTTTGTATGAATTTTTTATAAAAATTAATGATTATGAAAACTCCGTAGATGAAATTTTTAGAAAAAATAGATCACAAATACAGCTTTTCTGTTGCTTTTCATGAGATACTTAATACCAATCAAAATAGTTGTGCCACAATAAATTTTCAGACTTTTAGAATTTCCCTGAATATTCCTGATTTAATGGTCAAAATGTCCACATTTCCCTGACTTTCCCAGGTTTTTCAGACAGCAGCCGTCCTGATTTATGCAAAATACATGGAAACAAAATACTGATCTTCATTGTCTAAACTGAGAAGATCCACATCGTAGAATACATACCAAAGGCTCATTGGATTTTTCAATGCGAACAATTTTCACACTATCCTCAGTGTACTGGGAAGCACGGTCAAGCAGTTCTTCGTCTGGCGACATGGCCGCAACAGCCTCCCTCTCGGCAATTTTGTCGTGCGCATAAACCAGCCCTTCAAACTCGTACTTATTGAGCAGGTCCACCAATTCGACCGCCTCGGGAAGGGTGCTCTCATGCAGAGAGTTTAACACCTACAATCACGATACGTTTCATTAGACGTTTCCTCTGAGGCAAAGTTACAACATAGTATGGAAACTTACATCCTGTGTCAAATCTTGAGCATCTGCACAGAGCGGTGTCGGAGGCGTCTGATAGCACCAAAGTCTCTGAATTTTATTATGCAACTTGAGCGCGTGCTGGAACTCCGGGTTGCGCAACAATGCATCCACCGTCGTTAAGTCCTCATTGTCTATGTTGTGACCGTTGGAGCGAAGATGGTTCTGAATACCTTGTAGCGCGGCAATTAACTCGCCTGTGCCTAAATGAGAAAAAAATGTATATTTGAAGATAAATTATCTAATCTAGAAAGATTTGAATGAGACTTAGGAGTACATTGCCAAATTATTTCGAAACATCAGCTCACAGATAATTAGAAAAAAAATTTTTAGCGATCCAATTAGCTTTAATGCTACCTTGGCAACAGAACGCCAGTAATGTTGAGTCCAAAAGAATGCAAGAAATGCTTAAATGCAATCTTTACCCACAATACTTATCCCATTTCACCAACAAAATTTTTTTACAATTTTCCTTAGTGCAAATATCTGACATTTTCAAACTTAATGCATACAATAGAAAAATGACTGCAGATCTCTGCCAAGTGCTTTTATAAGCACTCATTACCAAGAATAACAATGGAAACGACAAAGGAATGCACTTCATTCCAAACAGCCACCATTTCGAATGTTATTTCTGTTGATATTTTTGAAAATAATTGTATAAAGTTTCTGGCTGCTGGTTCTGTTTTATGATCATCACGAAATTCAACAAAACATGCAATTTATGCAATGAAATTCATGGTGACTACTAATTTCCGAAAGTGTAATTGCCAGAGTTTTGCAGGAACATATTCCAATTTTGTCCTGGTTCAAAAACTGTATTTTAATGAATAAATGTGTGCCGCAAATCTATTAAAAGCCATATTTAGCAAGCATAAGGAAACACCGGAGGTAAAATTTCTTGAAAAAAAATATCAATTCTATTAAAAACTAATTGCGTTTACGAACATGTCTTTGAATAAGTCTATGAGAAATAATGGATTTTAGATATATTTTGCTCGATTTTTTTAAACAATAACAATGGGAAAAAAATTTGCAGGATTTCGTTTATAAAAACTGGCTCATCAACATTGCGGTATTAGACCATTTTGAAAATTTCAGAAATATTAGCATTCACAGAAAATAATGCCATTATGACAGACAAAAATTGAATGAAGGTTGTCCAGAAACAACGAATTTCAGAAGTAATCTCTTGAAAACGTTGTCCAGAAGGAGCAATGCACGCCACGTTTTTAGGAAAACTTAATCACAAATGATGAAATTTAGGGGAATAATAGAATTCTTATAATAATTATAAAACCTGAGTTGTCCACACGTAGAAAACATTTCCGAGAAACATTTTCTGAAGATGTTTTCACATTTCTAGCAGGAAACATGTTTGAGGAAACATTTCAGGCTTTTTTCCTCCAATACGTTTCCTGAACCTTGTTTCCTTGCAAGAAATGTGGAAACCTTTTGAGTAAATCTGTTTCTAAAAAGACAACAAAACCCAAAACACAATTTTGATACTGAAAATCCCAAGTTTCAATTCAAACTTGCAAGTGTGTAACAGGTTTTTCAGATTGGTAGTTAGCACGTTGGTATTAATGCAATTCATTCCAAGAATAGAGTGGAATCGAAAAAGTCCAACAATTTCAGTGTTCCAAAAACTTTGTCCACACGTAAGAAACATTTCCGAGAAACATTTTCTGAAGATGTTTTCACATTTCTAGCACGAAACATGTTTGAGGAAACATTTCAGCACTTTTTCCTCCAATACGTTTCCTGAACCATGTTTCCTAGCTAAAAACGTGGAAACCTTTTGAGTAAATCTGTTTCCAGAAACCATGCTTTTAGGAAATGTTCCTAGGTGTGAACAACAAAAGCTCGAAATACAATTTTGAGTCAGCACGTTGGTATTATATTCCAAGAATAGCGTGGAATTGAAATATTCCAAAAAGCATTTTTTGTTTCATTAGCTTTTTGCTCTCCAAAAATGTTCCTTCCACGCAACGAAATGTCCCTTCGGCAAACCTTCCAGAAGTCCTTGCAAGAACCCGTAGCAAATTTCCAGAAGGGACAAAACAGTCAAACTTTCTCACCAACAGTCCTCTTCAGTGGAACTTGTTGCGGCACTGGGCTCGGCTTGCCTTTTCCGTCATCCCCATCGTCGAGCTCGAAGGCAGTGTTGACGAAACCGGAAGCTGGTGGCGTGGGTGGATTCTGTTCCAAAGCCTGCAACTTCTTGGAGCCCCTCAAGGAGTTCCTCAGAAACTCTTGTTCCCGCTCCACACGCTCCTCCTCCTCCTTGCGCTTTCGGAGATCTTCCTATGGATCAAAAATGGAGCAAATTAGAACTAGTGTTCTAGAAATAATAGCACTCATGTAACTCTGCCCACCCCTGTATCCTTGATTTGATTAGCACACATCAACCGAGATCAAAGCCAAGACGCCAGGTGCGTTGTATCAACCATTGCCACGGCTCAGTTCTCGAGCACATACTCAGCACGTGCTTCGATACGTTCTCATTGGGGTGGAAGAGCTCGATGCACTCAGACGTTACCAAGCGTGCCATTGTCTTAAGACACAAACAGCCGCCAGACCGCATACATTATTTTGGAATGAAAGGACACGAGAAAAGCCATTGTCAACAACATTCCAAGGAAAACAATTCGTGCAGGAGGGAGCGCTTACATAACAATGAGCCGGGGAAACGCTCGCACGACATTTTTTGGATAATATTCCCAAGAATGGCTTTATTTCGTGTGAAACATGCACAGTGCAGGGTGTATGCTAAGCAGCTGGCTTTGGTATGTTACAACAGATATCTAGAATTGGAAAGTAACTGCTATCAAGCAGCCAATGAAACTTCAGAAAGATCAAGACATGAATGGCCTATTCTTAATGGTGCTAATTCCCACTCATTCCTTCCTTTTAATTGTATCAGCAAATTAATACCCAGAATTGAAACAATACACTTGGCGGTCATAAAATCCGTAATTACATTATTATAACAATGCAAAACGCACATTTTCCTTTCATCAACAAACTATACGGTTGTTATCGAATACTTGATAATTAATTTCTAAATTTTGAAAAAATCTACACGCATTCGAGAAAAAAATCTTAATAACGTGTGGGTAAAAAGAAAATCTGCATTTTTGGACTTAAACAAGGCATACGTTCTTATTCTGCGATGGAGATTTTTTAACTCGAGTTGCAGTTCTTGTGCTTGTGGCGATTCATATTCCATGGCTAGTACTGATCAATCCACGTAAAGTTTCCTGACTTTAAATTTTTTTTACTTCTATGACCATCTCCTGTCTTAAAAATGTCAACGCCTTTTAGAATGGTGTTTTAGCAAATTTCGTGGAAAGAAAAATAACTGGTTTTTTTAAGTTGTCTTGAAAATAAGAAACAATCTAATAAGAAAATCACGACCTATCCATGATTGTTGTGTACTGAATTTCATTTCACACTTTTCCATAACATTTATGACTAGAATATCATGATGACTTCTCCATGCTCTAAGCCCACTAGAGACACCCTGAATACTTCATCCTTTCAATGACAAATTTACAAAGTAGCCCTGCTGAAAATAAATTGGATTTTCACAACCTCACCAAGCCTACATTCGTAATTAGTTTTCCAGGGTGACTGGCCAAATCTTCAATTGAACTTTTCTGACTTTTCCAGTCATTTTTTTGGAAAATTTCCAGGCAATTTCAAGAAACACTATACAGATTTGACCCAAACAACATGCCATATGGCGGAAATTTCAGTTATTCAGTTGGCGAAAAATGGCGGAAAATTCAGTTGTTAAAAAGAAATAATAATAATAATCAAGGGAATATCATAGGCGAAATTTTTGAAAAATTACAAGAAATATTGCATTTTTAGTCTATTAAAATATTAATTCATAATGATGGAAACTTCGCATGATGTAGGGAAATATTCTTCTTTAAAATTTTTTATAAGTAGCCAACTACAATATTTTTCATTTAGGAACGCCATAGGCGAATTTTCTTAAATAACAAAAATCATGCATTTTAGATGAATTTCAGTGGATTTTTCATAACAAATAATAGGGAGTGTTAACGATAATGAAAACGCCATATGCGAAATTTTTAGAAAAATTAGATCACAAATACAGCTTTTTTTTATGATTTTCAGCTATAGGCTACTTATACTAATCAAAATAGTTAAGCCACAATTTCCAGACATTACATGAATTTCCCTGACTTTTCCAGACCAAATTAATTTTCCTGCCTTCTCGGTTTATTATGAAAGGCTGCACACAAAAAAAACGTAGTTTTTCGACGCCTTTTTACCTATCCCGACATGCATGTCAATAGAGAAACGTTTCGGCAGTTTTGCGTTTGCGGTTCAAAACATTTCGTAGCCTACATGAGCAAACTTGTTAACAGTACAAAAGCGTTGAAATTCACGCTCCATTTGGCTTCATCTCAATATTTATTTTGTTTTTGATACCAAAAGCCAACTGAGAAATTCAAATCATTCAAACAGTCGCCCAGTGGTCCAAATGCATAATCTAGCTCTGCAAAAGTCCGAAAAGTTTTAGTCAAAAATACCAAGTATTTTGGCATGTTTCGTTCAATTAACACCCAATTATTATGAGACAACAACAACAAAATCACTGGGCTTTGTTGGTGCGTTGGCAACAACATTTCGTACCCATGTCTGTCTGTGCAAATTTCGCTTGATGCATGGTGTTGCGTTTGCAAACTATGGCTATTTCCTACACATGCCATATTGTTTTGGAATAATTTTCATAAAACCTGAAATTTATTTGTGTTGTATATTGCGAGTTCAAAGTACTTTTTATGAAACATTTTCTTTTTAAATATTAACCATAATTCATATAGCGCAATGAAAATATTATTAGCAGCAGGGATTTGGATATCCATACCTCAGAGAGAGCAATTTGATATTTGGTGTACATGTAAGGAAAACATGTAAGGAAAAAAACTCACCAGTATTTTCACAAGTATGTACTACATTATAGAGGAAAAATGACGAGACAGCTGCACTTATCAAACAAAAAATTAGTATTCAGAACAGTAAAATTCAAAGAAAATGGGCACAATCTGCTCGTGTTTTGGCAATATGTTTTAACGCGTGAATGTAATTGGCTGCAAGCGAATATGATCCTGTTATTTTTACGATTTCTAAAAATAGAAAATTTATGCATGTCATAACATGTCAAAATAACGTGTCATAACATGTCAAAATAACGTGTCGTAACATGTCAAAATAACGTGTCGTAACATGTCAAAATAACGTGTCGTAACATGTCAAAATAACGTGTCATAACATGTCAAAATCACGTGCCATAACATGTCAAAATCACGTGTCATAACATGTCAAAATAACGTGTCATAACATGTAAATAACGTGTCTTAGCATGTAAAGCTAGGGCTGCTGATCATATTGTAAAAAGCTTCTTGTTGTAACCCTCTCTTAATGACAATGAATTAGCATATATTCAAGAAAGTGAAATCGAGTTATTAATCGAAATTGTCCGATGTTGAAAATGCAAATAACCTGTGCAATCTTGCTAATTTGGGTAGGCCTAATCCAAACAACAAGAAAGGACTTACTTGGCTACAGGATATTTAAATTTCAACTGAAATGTGCATGTGTACGTGCAAATCACTCGTTATTGCAACAATGTTGCTTATAGGCTAATATACTGTAGGCAGCATAGGCATAGCACGTCTGCTTTACCGGTAAACTAACAAACAAGGTGCAATAACTACAAAATTTAAATTTTGCCATACTCTTTAGTGTGATACAAGTCTTCTACAACATAACTTTAAACTTTAAAACAAAATATTTTGCTTTAAAACCAATCGTGTCTTATGCTGTGTGAATTTTGCAAAGCTAGATTCATCATTTGGACCACTGAGGCGGATGCAAAGTTGGGGAAAAAATGATGCTTGCAATAACGAATTAATCAAAGGAGGCTTAAGATTTCCACGGTAAGTTACGTCACTGTCGAGAGATGAGCGGAAGTTGCGTCATTCGTGACCAAAATTCGAATGCATATGACGCTACAAGTACATGCTCGTCCATCACCTGTTCAAACCGCATTCTCTGTGATAAAAGGCTCATCAGCCAGTCAATGAATGTATCGATTCTGGCGACTATAGCCAGACACAGGGAAGGGGTAGTGACCCTCAAATCACATTAAAACGCAATTTATTTCGAAATTTAACGAGGTAAGTGGCAACGCATTTCAAGCACACTTCCTCGTCGACTTTATTAGGATAGCCATAAAAACAAGATGGACGTGCATGGCTGTTCCTATCCCCCAAATCTCCATCATTCCTTCGTACATGTAGCTCGACTCTGCTAATTTGGAATAATTCACCCAAAATTACCTGAAAAACAAAAAAAAAACGTTGTTGGGGTGGTGAACAGGGCGCCAAGCAGGGTAAGTCACGCATGTTATTCACGCAATGCACATAAGTTATCCTTACAGCATGTATTATGTATTTGTACAGGCAGTCCACAAAAAATTTCTAAAGATTTTCCTTTATACGAAAATCCTCCAAAAAAATGTCTCCGGTGTAACAAAAGTTCTTCGCAAACAATATCCACGACATCTCCGAATGTGGTCGCTTTTTTTAAAGTTCTCAACAGCTTCGTAGACGTCTCCTTAGAAACTGATCTTGACGGACCAATAAAATGTTATAGATTTTGTTGTCCGACTGACATTTCGTTCCATTTTGGCATATTCCACAATCTTGCAGTGTCATGTGCATGTACACCGGACTATGTGGGCCTCAAGAACGTCCCAGACGTCTATGACTATTTGGAATTGAAATATTTCAGTGGGATTTCAAGGAGACTTCAGGGGGATTTCAATGAGACTTCAGGGGGATTTCAATGAGACTTCAGGGGGATTTCAATGAGACTTCAGGGGGATTTCAATGAGACTTCAGTGGGATTTCAATGAGACTTCAGTGGGATTTCAATGAGACTTCAGTGGGATTTCAATGAGACTTCAAGGTTTTCCTGACTTCAGCTGAGGAATTTCCACACCACATGCTACTACTTTCACAGGAAGTGAAGTCAGAAAGTCAATTGAAGTTCCCATTCAGTCCATAAAGTCCTCATTCAGTCCCTTTGAAGTTTCATTAAAGTCCCACGATACTCAATCTGAAGTCATTGAAGTCCACAACCTGTGAAGTCATGCAAGTCCACGCTTTCAATGACTTTACAACTTTAGTCCAGACTTCAATATTCAAATTGACGTCAATCGTGGGAATTTTCAAGACGTCTATTAATTACATTTGTGACTTAACTCCTGGACGTCCCCATTCAGTCAATTAGAAGTCTAATTGAAGTTCTATTGTACCGAAGTCTGATGTCAGTACAGACTTTCTGTGCTGAAGTCTGATGTCAGTAAAGATTTTCTGTACTAAAGTCTGACTATGACTCCGGAGTCTGTCAACGAGGCTGGACTTGCCCATGCACAGTTCCAGTAACTTTACGAACTTTCTCCTAGACTTCAATGACTCCAAGCCACAAGTAGGCTACATCTTACTTCATTTAACTGTATACTTAAAACGAAAATCCACCACAAATTTCCAAAGCAAGCTTTCCAAAACAGCTAATCGATAACTACAATGTATAGCCTACAGTGTACAGTGTAGGCAAGGTTAATTGGCGATTAAAATTTACCGAGCGAAAAAGCAGAAAGTTTCATCACGGAGTAAACCAACCATAATCTGGTTCAAATTGGCCGAAACTAATCCAAATCCCACAAAACCTCAGTTCAAAGGACAACGACCGTAAAATACAAATTCTAGTTTTAAGTTGGTGCAGTATAACGATACCTTCAAGTAAAACCCCCCCCCAAAAAAATGTGCATACAAATTTCATTTAACTTTAGCTATCCTTATACAGCACATGTAGTGAGAGTGACACGCCCAAAAACAAAATAAACGCACGAACTCGTATTCCAGGTTCACCAAGATGGCGACCTGCTTGCTGTTCTTGCTTATAAAAAGCTACCATTCTTGAAAAACTTGAACATATCGAGGTTTTCGGTCTCCAGTCATTTTGTCTTTTTAGGTCACAAATTGTGGACATGGCACAGCGACAACTAAACTGTACCTTAATAATCACCTTCATTGGCAAAACGACAGATTGCAATCACGCCTCGTTGCCAGGTAGGAAGTTGCTTTCGATTTGCACGCATGCGTGACAATTAAGTCACACTGAACTAGAAAACTGGGTCTATTGTGGGACAGGAAGACTTGGCAAAAACAAGCCCAGCTGTTCGACACAAAACATCGTAGGCGGATGTAGTCGTGGTCAGATGGGTCCCTATCCGGTTGTGCCAAAATTTGCGAATGAATTCGAAAATTGCAACCCATGGGCAGGTTGGGAAATCGCAAGAGCATGGGCACCCAAGAGGCATGCCATCGAAACCTCGAAAAAGGGGAAGGACAATTAAATACCTGGCAAATTTTCAGCCTCTAATGACCATGTATTTCGAGCGAAATTCTTCAAATTGCTGATCCAAATCCAAATCAGCCTTGACGTGTGCCCCTCAAGAAGGCAGTTTCCAATTCGAATGAACTGTTAGCCAACTCAAATTGGTAAGAACTAAGAGTAATTTGAAGAAAAAAAATTGAAAAAATTCATGCTTCGCTCGCTGCCAAATTATGACTTACCTTGAAAATGCGAACTCGCAAACTGCGAATTTGAGCATGCAACTTCGACAAGTTTTCAAAACATGAGGGCCAGCAGTTTCCCATCATCTGAGGTTGGCAAAAATCAAATAGGGAATTATTCTGAGAGTTCATATCGAGATTTTACTCTCGTCTCAAACTACTGTTATCTAGAAAAATTATCAATTGGAGAGCCATTCTTAAAGGTTGCAAATTCCATGACTTTTTCATAACGAACATTTTTTCCATGCTCATTAAAATATGGGGTCGTTCAAGTTTTATGTCATGACTAAATTGCGATCTTCAGAAACAACATCTGCCACTGTTGAGAATATTATTGGCCACAAACACGCCATAATCGAATTTTTTTGCAAAAACAGCAGATGGCAAATGAGAAATTTAAACCCAAATTATCTTGTTAACAAATCAAAAGACAAAAATTCCATGACCCTGTTGTAAATTTCATGACTTTTCCATGATTTTATGACCCTGTCTCGGCCCTGAAACGGACGCCAACCCTAACGGACGGTCAAAAATACTGACAGACTGATCAATACTTATTTGCAAAATGTCAAATGGGAACCCTACACGACAAGTAATACTGATCGTGTAATGGGCGCGGTACTGATGGACTGATGTTCCATTCTCATTACTGACGCTTATCCAAATTTTTGGATAAGTCTCTACATGAACGAGTACCAAAATAAAGACAGTAACAATGACTGCGTAAAGTCCGATTTATAAAATATAGATGGTCAAAAACATTGACACTAGTCAACTTCAATCCATCAGAATTGACCTTACACATTTCCAAATTACTGTCCTTGCTTGAGAAGTTTGACAGTATTTTATACAATTCAATATGCAGGATCGCATCAATAAAATCAACCTGCAGGTATAACTTTTTTGATCGCCCAGCAGACTAAAAAACTATTCCGTTCTAACATTCTCCAAAGTGGACCTCCACTGTCAATAATTCTGAACCCATATTTCTGATGCTAACCCTATACGTCAGTGTTCCTGTCGTCACTTCAATACTGACAGTTTTTTGCAGTAATGTCACAATCACTGTCTAATGCTCAAATGCGGACTCCATACGCTCAGTGTTATGAGGACCCTACACGAGCATTATTACTGTCAATTTCAAAAAAATACGGTCCGTAATACTGATCGTGTAATGGGTGCAGTACTGATGGATTGATGTTTCACCATCATTACTGACGAATATACGAATTTTCGGATAACTTACTGTCAGTATTGTAATAATGACAGTAACACTGACCGTGAAGGGTCCGCATTTCAGTACATGTAGTCATTATTTCGATATTGGCACTTAATGGATGGTGTCCAAAAATCAGGATAATGGTCAGTAATCAGAATGAAACATCTATAAGTACCGAGTATCTATGGTGATCGTACGCGAGCATTATTACCGTCAATTTCAACAAATACTGACAGCTATACTGATGGATTGATGTTTCATTCTCATTGCTGACAATTATCCAAATTTTCGGATAACTTGCTGTCAGAATTGTAATAATGACAGTTGAGTATTAGTTGAGTATTAGTTGAGTATTAGGTTCAGGATTATTTAACGTTACGTGTCATCTAAGGCAAGCTTTTATTCAATTCAGTACTGTGCAAGGATCGCCATACTGTAGGTCTGACCAACTTTCGATCGCCAGCAGACATTGGCATTCAATTCAATTCAATTCAACTCAGTACCCTACAGTCAGCAAATAAATGCCAAGTGGTAGGGGGGTCGTACCCATTTTCAGGAGAATTCTCCTACGTGGGCATACCGGACTGTCAATTTCAGCAAATACCGATAGTGAAATCGGCTCATGCAGTACTACCGTAAATACATATTCATGTAGATTGATGTTCCATTTATCATTAATCCAAATTTTTGCACAACTTACTGTCAACAACAATGACCGTGAAGGTCCTATACGCAGTCAATAATACCGATCCCGTATTACTGACAGCACGCATTAATATTTTTCTGCCTTAAAAGAATCCATCTACACGTGCATGTAATCGTCAGCATTCATCGCTTCTACTTCAATTACGGTTTGCATTATTGGCCACGACCCAAAACATCAATACCCCAGTACACTGACTTGTGAGGTGGACACCCACGACGGCATACGGTTACAAGGCAATCCAGCTCCATTGACCAAGACGCAATTTGCTGGTCTGCTAGATTTTATAGGTGGGCTCAGACAGGTTGCACCAAGGAACACCTGAGTTGAAAGGTCACGGGGGCCCAGAGGTCATCCCTGCTTCCCACACCGCCCTTTCCACAACCCGAGAATTCGGAAATTGACGGAACTTACGATCAGCGAGCTTCAGCTGCCAGCGGCCCTTCGCACATTTCAGTCCAAAAATCCAGCGGGCGAGTCAACGTCCTTCGCCGCCCACGCACGCGAGAATCCTCGGCGGAGCAGACCGCGATCTGGCAAGCGCTGGGGTCGGCCGCGTTCCACGACAGCTCAGCGATTTCTGGCCTGGCGCTGGCAAGGGGAGCGTGTGAACCGAGCTATGGCCGCGGGCGCAGGGCAACAGGTAAACCGGTGCTGCGGTGCGAGGTGCATGCGAGTGAAAGGAGAGAAAGAGGGGGCCCGGCGAGGGGAAGGCCCGGGTACCTGACTACCTGTGGCTTCTTAATGGCGAGGCACAACGGGCGTGAGATTGGAAAACAAAAGCTCCTCCTCGGCGCATCGGCCAGGAAAAACTGGCCGAGCACAACCGACCGAAGAAAAAAACAACCGGATCGACCGAAAACTGGTCCATCGGTTCGGGTTTATTCCCCGGCAATTCGGGCGCCCTGGTCAAGCAGTGACCCGGGCATGCGTTCAGAATTACGGTAGAGTGAAAATATGCAGTAACCATGCATTCGGTTTTTGCAGACATCGCCTCAACATGCCACGTTTACATGCAGAATTAAGTTAACTGTTTTTTTTTGCAGTATGGGATTGCAAGCCCTTTGGTATGCATATCGCTGCCTGGTCGTACTTTTTGCCCGACATCAGACGTTGGAATTCTTTTCCAAAAGTCTGCAGTAAAAGCTGCGTTCTCACGAGTCAATTTTTGCCGATTAACTAGCCCATCTGTTGAAAGCGAGTTGAAACGTGAGAATACGTTTCAACAGATTTAAATCAGCGTTGATCAATGATTTGTTGAATCGAACAAAGTTGACTATACCCTTCAACTTTTGGTCGTTCAACAGCTTTCTACTTGCTCAAGTCGTTCCATTTAGAGCACGTGAACGAACAAATTTCCAAATTGGCACGCGCACGCATTCGAATTTTCGTCGAATCGTGTTCCATGTAATGTGAATTTCGTAAAAATACAGCAAGTATAATTTTGCTCGACGCCATCTTCAACTGTAAGTTTGCATACATTTTTGTTGAAAGGTCTGAACAGAAACTGAACAATCATAGGTCAGCATTTGTCAACCAATAAGTGTTGATGAACAAAAGTTGACTGGTGAGAACGTAGCTTAAGATATGAGACATTCATTTCAACATTGATGTTGGTTTCCACCTTACTAGCACAACACTTGTCTATTAAATTGGGTTGATGGATTACACCCCCTGCCACACCGCATAGCTTTGCTGACTGCAGGGTACTGAGTTGAAAACTTAAACCGAGAAGCTTAATTAAAGTCATGCTTGTAAACCTGTCTTACCCACTTTAAGGCAGGCCACACAACGTTTCAGAATCAGCTGGAGGTGGTTTCATTCAACACGACCCAAGCCGCACATGTCATGTAAACACCTTAAACAGACTTAACTTGACAGGTTTGCCACTCAAATTATCAAGTCGGTTTCCCGGTATTCCCTTTTCATTTTATCCCTAATTATTTGTTATAATCAGAGTTTACTAAAATCAGACAGCATAATGCAAACATACTGCATATATCTCAATTTCCCTGACATTCCCTGATTTTCCGGAAAGTGGTAACCCAGTTTGAGACGAACACATGACTTTCTGTTTCCGCATTTGTGGTAACAAAAGGGGACTCTACACGAGCAACTTGACAAATTACGTATGGTCAAGTAAATCAACATACTTGATTTAAGTGGCTTGGTGGGCTTGGCAATCGCCTTTATGGAAGCAAATGTACTGTACATACAGTAGTGCGTTGGTGGTTCTGCACAACTAACCTACAGTACCCCACATTCGTAGACGCAACCCATTGAGTTCAATGCTGCAAATCGATTATAGTAAACATTTCAGGATAAGCTTTGCAGGTTGACCATGCAGGGGCTGGCATCCTTCCTCACTCACAGCAATATTAGACTTCATGAATGATATGCCTCCAATTATTAACCCATTTTGTTTCTCTTAAAAAGTTAGGAGAAATCTGGATAACTGATATCCTTTGATAGTCTTAAATTACCCGGCTTTCGCTGCTCTAAGACATTGCAAGATAGCCGTCACACGACTAATACATGCCAACTGCTAAGTACTGCGTTAGTGAAAACGTAATTGGGATTACATAAGTAAGCCAAAGTGCATGATGTCAATCTGAACGAAAATACCGATTTGTTATCTTCTTTAAAAAATCATTGGCCTTATATATACCACTCTATCCACAAACCTAACGCCTAGTCGTTTTTTCGGTACGTGTACCTTTATTTATTTTTTAACAAAGTCTGTCAGTTTACATTGTTAAAGAACTTTTGAATGCTCGGACAGTCGTGGTAAAAAAAAGCTGTTTGGGCTCATTTCTTGAGCGGATAATCGAAGTTGCACTGTATTATTTGAGTGTAATGTGCCACTGCCTAAATCAGAGAACGGAAGTGATTTTCTCATGTGCACGAACTAGGTCAGTGATAAAGCGAACACTTCATTTGTATAAAACTAATACCGGTATTCATGTCTGGTAATTAAAATATATCAGTTGTTAAAACTGGGGAAAAACAAAATCACCCAGCTGCTATTGGGTTGCCATAAGATGTCACGCATTAACAGGGTTATGAAAACACATTAAAGATGCTTGAAACGAGCTAATAACCTAATGCCGACCCTACATGTTAAGTGTTACTACTGTCATTATTCTGACATTGACAGTAACGTCAGTAAGTTTTCCGAAAATTCGGTTAAACTTCAGTAATGATAATGGGTCATCAATCCATCAGTACTGCGCTATTACAAGATCAGTATTATTGTCCGTATTTGTTGGAATTGACACTTACTGGCCGAGTAGGGTCCACATGAAGCCAACCGACTCCAAAGTGACGCTCGCGGTTTTAGGAAATCAGGATGTCTACTGAATTTGGTATTACAAATTCCATGACCTTTCCGTGTCATCAAAATTTTTCCAATGCCTATTAGAAGACGGAGACGTCCAAGTTTATGTCATCAATAAATAGTGATGTTCACAAACATTCTGTACCACTATGATATGGCATGATCATTGGCCAAAAAACGTCGTAGGCGAAATTTTTTGCAACAGTGGACGACAAATGATGAATTTTACCCAATTTTTTATTTTGTGAAACAATCGAAAGGCAAAAATTCCATGACCCTAATGTAAATATCATGACTTTTCCATGACCGGTAGAAGTCCTGTTAATGGGCAAAAAAAGCTATACATGTAGGCAAAATTGTCTTTTGCGAAACTTGAATGCGAATGTGAATCAGCCAAAGATCGATGGCTGCCATCGCTCTCAGCTCTCAAATGGACACAGAGCCTAAAGTGGACATTGAGAAATTGTGAAATGTGAATCAACGACAAATTCCATTACCCTTATGTAAATTTCACGACTTTTCCATGACTTCCACAACCCGAATTTCATTTCGCGAGTTCCTGACACCCTGGAGTAAATGTCGAGATTTCACTCATCTCATTCACTCTACTCTCAACGTAGGCCTACGTCTCATTACATGAGTTTCTCTCGGTAGTTGCCATTACTCTCAGCTCTCAAATAGACACCGAGCCTAAAGTGGGCATTGAGAGAACATAAATTGGTTGAGTTCTGAAGCCACAATCACTGCCATGCCAGGACAGTTTTAAGTGCATGCACTCAAAGTCTGGTTCTCAAGTTGCATTTCCATAGTGTTTCTGGAGAAGTGTCGATCACGTGACTGCAGCTAGAATGGCTATGGTAAAAGAAACCCGAGACCAGCGACCACTTGGCAGCCAGGAATCAAATTCCAATCCACTCAACTTCAATAGCCAGTGAAACCACCTGAGTCCTGACAGACATGGCTGTTTTGACGAAGGGCAAAACCGGTTAAGGGGGTTCCTCCGAGTTCCCCTGGTCCGGGAATGGTACCCTTCCAGCCGAAATTTGCATAGGACGTGCGTTGTTTCCCAAAGCAGCCAGCGGGCCACAAATCACAGGTTTTGGCGACTCCTGCAAATTGCATCTTCAGCTTTTATTGTCTAACTAAATCAAAAGTCGCAGGTAGTTAAAAAAGCCCCGAAATTTGGGTCTGATCCCCCTGATGAGAAAGAGGTCGAACGTCCCCCATTGTTCGGCGTTCATTCAGAATCAGGGTGCGTATGGATGCCCATAGGGCACATGTATCGCACCCCCTCGGCAATTAAGCTAATCTGAAATCAGAAGACCAACACTCCCACATACACTGCGTTGACCCCGAGGGGGGCAAACAGACTTTTGGGGCAAATTGCGGGGTCGGAGATGGGGTCAGGCCAGGTGGCCATCAAAAAAACACGACCAAAATAGCGGCTTATATGGTGGTACCGCAGTGCTGCCACCTACAACCCACGTCGGCAAATGCTAAAAGGGGATGTTGGTTTTTCCAAACCGCCTTCGAAGACGATAAGATGGGTGTTTAGATTGCATCACGATGATGAGAAAACGCGTTTCGGCCAAGTCGTTACCAGCCTTAGATGACCCGAGGTCATTTCACACTGCGAGAACCATGCAATGTAATGCCGAGGGTGTCAAACCTGTGTTGCTAGGCGACATCCATGGAAGCTACATGTACAAGATGATTAAAAATATAAATCGCAAAACCCTCTGCTGAAAAATTATGATTTTTACTACGTTTACATGCAGATTTAAATTGCAATTTAAACAGGAAAGTCTTGTCTGTAAATGTGTTTGTCTTACCTAAAGTTGATTTTACGAAATAATTAAGCTAACTCGGGTTTCTCGCTCAAATTCTCAAGTCGATTTCCCTCACTTTCCCTGAAATATGCCGTAGGCGAAAATTTTCGAAATTTAGGTCACAAGTAATGAATTTGAATAATTACTAACGCAATAAATAGTGAAGTAAATATAACGGGCAATTTTTTTTGAAAAAATACACATACCTGTATTTCAACGTATTGCCATACCAAAATTTTTTTAGCAATAGTAATAATTTAGGATCGCCAAAGGCAACATTTTTAGAAACTCAATATATGGAGAAATAACAGGAACACCGTAGGCGAAATTAAAAAAAAATAACAGAAATTATGCATTTTAGAATAGTAGATTTTTCATAAGAAATATTGGGAAACGTTAATGATAATGAAAAACGCCGAAGGCGAAATTTTTTTTGAAAAAGTAGATCACAAATACAGGTTTTCTAATGCTTTTATGAGCTAATTATACCAAACAAAATCGTTGTGCCACATTTCCAGACACTGTATGAATTCCTTTGGCTTTTCCAGACCGAATATCAACTTCCCTGGCTTTTCCAGAACAAATCAACTTCCCTGACTTTTCTATGCCTATTAGAATATGGGGTCGTTCAAGTTATGATAACAAAATAGCGATTTTCAGAAACATATACCACAGTGGCGAGATGATTATTGCCCAAAAACACGCCATAGGTGACATTTTTTTCGGAAATGGGTTACAGATGAAGAATTAAAACTCAAATTTTTACTTTGTGAATCAACGAAAAGCCTAAAATTCCATGACCTTGTAAATTTCATGACTTTTCCACGACGCTGATGTGAATTTCATGCCTTTTTCCATTTGATTACTTCCATGACCGGTAGACGCCCTGCAATGTTTTATACTGCAACGCTATCGTCAATGTTTGGCCAAGACAAGCTTTCTGGATGTCCCCTATTTTCGCCAGAGACAGTGAATCACGAGGTGGTCAATCCGACAGGTCATAAACAACGCGCAGGGGTGTTGAATGGCTCTGCGAATAAACAACGGTTGTGCCACAAACCACCAGGGCCCTCCACCGCCTCCAAGAGGATGTCCCCACAACCAGCGAGGGGTCGGGTCACGCCAAATGCGAGGGTGCGGGCAAAAGGGTGGGTCAGCTGGGCGCTTGGAATGCCAAACATGCGCACGTGGTTTACATCCGAGATCAGGTTTCCGAGCCATTATCGAAGCACTGGGAAAGGATGGAAATAAAAACAGCATTCGACCCTTTGACACGACTGTGGTGCCAAAGTTCCAAAAACAACGAAGTTACGACAGGTCATGCGACTTGTTTCATGTGCAAACGTTTCAATGAAAACAAGCACGTTTGGACTTGGTGAGAACAAATTGCTTATGTGGCCAAGCGTTGTCCTGCCAAGAGTCCGAGACATCAAGTTCATGGCAGGTGTCAAAGTAAGCGTGCAATGCTCTTGCTAATGACTTTCTGCTGCAGGTCGACAGGGCCACGAGGTTGTCAAATAAAAAGAAATTCGGTTGCTGATTCATGTTGTAGTAATGTGGAGTTACGTGCAAAGCTGCAGAAGCTCGGTTACTTCTTGGTAAATGGAAGGGGCTTCCTTATAGCCTGACAAAAAGAAACTCATTCTTGCTGGCTCTAAGTTCTTCTTGTCTTTGCCCTTATGACCAGTATCATCAATGTTGTCCTGCTTTCTTTGTGTTACCATCACGTCTGCCATCCAATCAAGACTGGCCCACAAGGAGAACGTTAACAACTCGGGCAAAGGCCTACATGTTGGTATACGTCTCACTAAATGGTTCATAGACTTCAGCCCAACTTCACATACTTCAACGACTGGTAGAACTAGCAGACTTTAATACTACAGTAGGACTTCACAGGATTTTGCAAGACTTCATGGGCTTCAACCTAACTGCACAGACTTCAATGGCTATGGTAGAACTCAACAGACTTCAATGACTATGGTAGAACTCAACAGACTTCAATGATTATGGTAGAACTCACAGACTTCAATGACTATGGTAGAACTCAACAGACTTCAATGACTGTGGTAGAACTCAACAGACTTCAATGACTATGGTAGAACTCAACAGACTTCAATGACTATGGTAGAACTCAACAGACT
>JAQGAF010002296.1:0-23581 GCA_034687865.1 Kryphioiulus occultus | reverse complement strand
ACCACACCACATAAGTAATGGAAGTGACAGAGTACTGGGATGTGGTTAACTAACACAAAAAAATCACCCATTGACTATAATAAGTGTTTTAATACATACTGTAATGGCTGACTACCTGTGCAGTTATCCTATCAGGTTATGGAGGTTTATTAGATCCAACATGGGTCCAACGACGGATATTACTTTAATCAGGTTTTACCTGTAGTATTATTTTACAAAAAGTTGTTAGACCAATAAAACCAACCCAAAAATTATTGAATATCATTTTATGGGGGTTTATTAATATAAAATGGGTGCCACGTCGGGACCAGCATTTGGCGTTAGTTTAGAGAGGTTATTAGTTTACTTAGGTTCTACTGTTTATACGCTGTTTCTGAATTTCGACAAATTAAGATCGTTAAAAATAGCACTTAACTGTCTAAATTTAATTTTGGTTGTTTAAATTTCAACAATTTCAAAAACGTAAATTTATAAAGCTCACTTACTAGCAGAACTTGTCTGAACAAGTACTACCTAAAGAAATATCCTCTGTAAACTAATGTCAGGTGTCGGTCCCGTCGAAGGACCAACGTTAAATTTAATAAATCACCATAACCTGCTACTCAATTTTTGCGTCAGTTTTCTTGCAGTTTGTAATGCAGAAAATTTGCCAAAATATCAAAAGCGGAGTTAAAAACATCAAAGTGACATCCTATAAATGCATGTACTACAACATGTGCCACAATCTGTCCAAACTAATCAACTTTCTAAACTAATATTCAGCACCGGTCCCTAGGATATCAGTTTAGACAGGTTCTGAGTGTTTGAAAATCACAATTTTGCGATGGCATAATACGCGACATTCCCTTGGGTGGTCAACTTACAGAGGTTCTAACGTAACTTTTTACGTAAAAACTTCCATTCCCAAAGCTCGATCGAACGTGAACGTTCACACTGATGGACTCGTTTAAAATTAACGAGATACGAGCCTCGTAATTACTTGAAAGCCCCTGCTTTCCGGTAAATACATTGGAGTCTATTTGGCACGCAGTAATGCATCTTACTGCAGTATTTTGTGTATTTTTTTCCCTTCGTTACGTGCGCATTAAGTGTAATGCGGGCTTAACCCTTAATTACGCTAATGGCTATTCGTTTTTAAGCCATGCCTAAAAAGCTTTCCATATATTTTTAAAAGCTTCTGTGAAATTGCGTCAGAAAATCCAGTTGAAATCGGCAAACTTTCATCAGGCTCCAGGAACTCCCAGGGGGATAAGGGCATGCCGCCATCTTGGATTTGTGCCTGATTTCATGAGGCCCCTCCCAAACTAGTTGGGACCTCTACTCCCGCATGCGAACATCAATAACGTGGGACGTGTCGTGACTGATGGTGCTGTCCGAAAGGAGAAAAATGACGAAATACACGCAAATAGTCATCCGCTTGTTTTATGCAAAATACATGCATTCGGTCATCCATCATGGAGGGGCCCTTCATTTCATCATAACGACTTTCCAAAAGTGACATTAGCTAGTCTACTGTGTCGTTTTGCCTAGAAAAGTTGCCATCTCGGGTCCAACAGCAATTTGCATTACATGTGCGGGCAATTTTCCCCAAAAAATAAATTTGAAAAAAAAATGATGAAACCGCGACAAATTCCTACATGCTGAAACAGGAAATAGTCATAAAAGTTACAGATTGTGTAGGGATTTGGAGAAACCTTAGAGTGCAACTTAAAACTTTGTTGTAAGACGAATCTTGGGTGAAATTCCTGTATAACTGACATAACAATTCATCAGAAATTTTGAAGATTTCATAAAGCTTCGGAGAAATCTTAGAAATATAAACTTAAACCAAGTTGACTTAAACACATTGTTTGAAGACAAATTTGGAAGGAATTCCTACATGTCTAAAACAGCGTAGGGATTCGGAGAAATCGTAGCAATTTCAAATTAAAAACTTCGTTTTAAGGCGAATTTAGGGAAAATTATTATGTGATTGAAACAGGAAATCATCAGGGGACATCTAAGGAATGTCAACTTAAAAAGTTCGTTGTCTGACGAACTTGTATATGAAAACCCTGCATCACTGACATAGGAATTCATCAGAAAGTTTGAAGATTTCATAAATCTTTGGAGAAATCTTAGTAATATCAACTTAAACACATTGCTTCAAGGCTAATTTGGAGGAAATTCCCCCATGTCTAAAACACGATGTCATCAGGAAATGTGCAGGCAGTGCATGGATTTGGAAAAATCTTAGCAATTTCAACTTAAAAACTTCTTTTTAAGACGAATTTAGGGTAGACCTAAATTCTTACATGAAATAGGAAACCATCAGAAACGTAACGTAGAAGAACTGATAAAGCTTTGGAAAAATCTTAGGAATGGTTGCATTGATGAAAACAAAGTTTATAAGTTGCCATCAATGCAATCATTCCTAAGATTTTTCCAAAGCTTTATCAGTTCTTCTACGTTACGTTTCTGCTGGTTTCCTATTTCATGTAAGAATTTACACTAAATTCGTCTTAAAACAAAGACGAATTTGGAGAAAATTCCAATAGATATCGTCACAAACGTTGAAGATTGTGCTGAGATTTGACTGACTCTTAGTGATGTCAACTTAAGCCGTTTGCTTTTTGACGAATTTGGAAGAAATTCCTTCTTGACTGACAGAGAAAATCACCATTTATACTTTGAAGATCTGTTGAACCTCTGGAGAAACCAAATGAAAGCCAACTTAAAAACCTTGTTGCAAGACTAATTCAGTGGAAATTCCTTGACCCATTCCTCAAATCCAGCAAATCCATCTCACAGACTAAATACATCACAGTCTCCAGACTTCGCATTTACTTAAATTATGCAAATTCTTGTTCTTGAGAAAAAAATCTTTAAATAAAATCGATGGCCCTCGTAACTCGTGCTGGGGCCGAACGGAGAACAGTAAACAAACGTCAGCATTGGAAAAGTTGCGTCACGCTATCGAAAATCATTTATCCATTTCTGGTTTTTTTTAACTCCTCAAATAAAAAAGCAGCAGAAAAAAAGCGTATAGTTTTGATGCCACGTCGCTTAATCTGATTTCTCGGTGCGTCGATCTACACGACGTAGGCCTAACAAATTGCGACTCAAAAACAACCAAATTTGCTTCTGGATGATTTATTGGGGATATCGAAACGCTCTTCTGGCGTGATAAAACAGCAGTCAAACATGTCACGTTGGAGAAACTCCAAATACTTTTCTCGCATTTCGTGACACGTCAAAAGCGTAGAGAAAAAAAACCGGAAAATTAAACATTTCTCCAGCTATGTAAATTCAACCCATTACAGTATTTGGGTTTTAATGACTGCGTGCTCCGAGGGCTAATAAGCGTAATGTCTGACACGAAAAAGTGACAAACTCGGAGCCAGTTTTGAGTAATGAAGGTGGGTTTAACGCTTTTAACTGTCATATCCATACGTGCCGCGAGACGACAAGGTGTAATGGAAAGCGTGAATGACTGCCAAAAAATGCAAATTTAAGCTTTAAATCGATTATCCCTGCTACATTAGTAAAACGTAATCTGAGCAAATTCAACGACGACATAGGTGTAGACCTAGGGAGAAAAAAAGATTTGAAAAATTGATGACACGTAACACACCACCACCTATTGACAGAAGTATTAAAGAGAAGATTCAGGCGGGGATTCAAAATATCATTGTTATTACAACTAGGTCACGGGTCATCTACAACAAAATGGCAACCAGAAATGCATTTCGAGTCAATTTACAGCAATGTAGCCTACAGTTTCATGTTATGGAAAAGAGATTTAAGATAATTCTGACTACGCAGAATTCCCCGAGGGATGACAGTTTCAACTTTCCTGACTTTCCAGGGTTTTAAGATAAATTTCCCTGACCACCCTGATATTTGTAAAGTTGAAATAAAACGTCAACTATTTGACCTCTTATCATACCCTGACCACCTAAAATGCAGGAATGACATATGTCAGTGTATGAAGTGCTAAATTAACTGCTTATTATTGCAGGAGATAAACACAAATTTTCATTAGTAAACGGCAAAACTGACTGTTTGATTTAAAATTTTAAAATGTCATTATTACAGTTTCATGACAGTTTCCGCTTCTCTGACCTTTCATGGTTTTAAAATAAATTCCCTGACCACCCTGATATTTCCAAAGTTGAAATAAAAAAGCAAGTATTTGACCTGTTATAGTGCCCTGACCCCCTAAAATCCAAGAATGACATATGCCAGTGCTGTTTGTAAAACTAAACTGCATTAACCTTAAGTAATTTTCAGATTACTGCACTTCATTGCAACATTTCAGTGCAGTAATAACTAGTTATTTTTCAAAACTGCACTTATGAAAACTACTAAATTTGAATAATCTTCAGCATAGACTGCTGGTGTTTTTTCTCCAGGACATTTAGGTCCTTCCAGGTCAGCACAACACCGACCAAAACACCACGTTTTTATGAACTTTTGACTATTTTCACACATAGCTTTCAAGCCGTCCAGAAACCAAGAGATGCATCAATCTTGCATTCTTGATCGTAACAATCAGCATTTGTTGTGTAGCCAAACCTTAGACATCATACGTAAATAAGGGTTGTAGGAGCCGAGGAGGAGCAGACCAGCAGCATTCTTGATGCAGAAACGTGTCCCAAGTTAAAATAATGTCCCCAAACCCTCCACTGACTAAAGAAATGGGGGATCGGATTCGCTGACCATGCCGCGCTACGAATCCCACAGCATTCTTCCCAAAAAAAATCCCCATTTGAGCAAACGAAAAAATCCATTCAACTCAGTGATGATAAAGAAAAAAACGTTTCCTCCGCGGCGTTTATCAGTTCGATGCAGGCTCGCCAATGTTTGGCTATTGCAAACAATTTCTTTTAATGCAATACAGGCTACACGCGGAAGATTGCCAGACAGAAACAGGAAATACGAAAGCGAACCAACAACTCTTGCGTGCCCGAGGCAGGCACAAAAACGACATCAGCCTTAAGCAATTGCAGGCAGGCTGGTGGAGGGAAAAAAAAAACAAGACCTGAAAATGCGCCACTGAGAGAAACGATATTAGAGTAGGACCGTTTTAAAGCCGGTCGATCTCGGTCCAAAGTTATTTCTCATCAAAAGAAGCGAAATTCTGTTGACTTACGGATGAGATCGCGGGGATCTTCGGCGATAGGCATTCGCCTAAGTTACGGTGACCGTGCCTGCAAAGGTCTCGCATTTAATCCCCTATCTTGTTGACACAAATGCACTTTCAACGGCTATGGTCATGCACGGCGCAGAGCTGAAAATGATGTTCAACGCATCACACCAGATGGAAATTACCATCTTGAATGAGAGTTCAAAGCTGCATTGTAATCACACTCAATTAACAGTGCAGTTATTTTGAAGAATCTTCGTGGCATTGCCACTAAATCCACATAACATAGCGGCCAATCTGAAATCTCATTTGCCGAAATGTGAAACTGAAGCCCGAACAGCAATGGCATACATTATGTTCTGGGTTGCATCACTTCCCAGATGTACTAGGTGTGAGCTCGTACATGTAGCTTCGAGAATTAGGTGAATCAGTATGTAAAATACAAGTTTCACCCGATTTTCCTTCGGCTTTGGAATGGTCAGCATGTTTCCTTCACTTGTCCGGGGACTTCATTTATAGTGTAAATAAGAAAAATGAGACGAGTCTGCACATGTTTGTGTGATTTTCTGTCCAAATACCATTTTGGACTAGACAAATTCAAAGATCTATTTGAATTGTACATATGCCAACTTTTGTCAAGAGGCGACATGATAAGTAAGATTATTTGTAGCAAGTTAAAACCACACTACAGATTAATTTACGATGTCACCATTGATCACTATTTATATAAATATGAGAGAAATCGCCAAATTGCTGCAAATTTATGAACAGAGGATGTGCTGTCATTGGCATAAAATGACCTATGTCAAACGCACTGAAGATCCAATCTTACCTGGTTGTCAAATACAAAAGTTGTTGGTATACAGAATGTTGGAGAAATTATGGTGAATCAGTGATGTAAAATACAAGTTTCACCTTATTTTCACTTCATTTGTGCGGAGAATTGAGACAAGTTTGCACATGTTAGCAAGATAGTGTGTCCAAACATGATTTTGGACATCTTGCAAACAAAGACCCAACCTTACCTGGGCCCTATTCCACAAACAGGTATGGAGTATAAGCCATTCCTCTACGGAATTGTACTGGCATAGAGGTATGGTATATACTAGATACCCGTATGAAATTGTGTTTGAATAGTGGTATGGGTAATATTCCATATCTCTATAAAAGTACAACTCCATACCTTTGTGGAATAGGGCCTTGGTTGTAAATACAACCTGTTGCTATACAGTAGGTTAGAGAAATTATGGTGAATCTGTGATGCAAAATACTACCTTATTTTCCGTTGGTCTTGGAAAGTTCAGCAAGTTGTTATCATTTGTGAGGGACTGCACGTAACCATGTGTATAAGAAAAACATGTTAGCATGATTTTCTATCCAACTATAATTTTGGTTTACATAGTACATTTCTAGACATTTGACAACTCACTGACCAATATTTGCATAACCTTATTAAACGGCAAATTCACAGAAATATCTGAGCAAAACATATGCTTTCATGGGACAAAACATGACTTATGGCAAAAAACACTCATGACCCAACCTTACCTGGTTGTAAATCCAACCTGTTGGGCCGTTGGCATACAGTAGGTTGGAGAAATTAGTCAAGAAATAATTATTTTACGCCAGTACACAGCCAACACTGACACTAGTTTACGTGCTAACTTATGAAAAATACTTGTCAAAAAGCAAGTTTTTAGAACCCAAAATAGGCCTCCATACATGTATAGACTACAAGATACAGTGTATACATGTAGTTCGAAAATGACCAGAAATTAAACGAGTTGCTACTTGCTTTGAGGTCAATTAATGAAGCACAGGGATGAGCTTAGGCATGGCTTAGACATCCATAAAAAACTTACCCACAGACAGAGTCGACATAACTGCGATAAACCGTCATGCTATTTCACAAATTGCCTTCGGTGAAAATCGCCGAACGCTAGTGGCGTTTTTTTCTCCAAACATGGCGCCCATTTTTCAAATGCCTTGAGCACCGGTTATTTTTTTGTCTTTTTCGCACTAATTTCCACACGACAACAATATCCCAATACGTTTTTCTCATCCTCGACCCTTCCCCGTCACTCCAAAATCACAATTTCGCTGAATAAATCGAAAATTTCATCTTCAAAACTTATTTTCTTACCTCAAGTTTCGTGGAACACAACGGCGTTCGAAACCAACCGACTGATCACGTGATCAAGAACGAAGAAACTACGGAGGCCTACGGCGGCTGCGCGCTCACTAGCGCCACCCTTAGCTAACGGTAATAGAATTTGAAATCAAAATTTATCAATTCATTCCCTTCATGGATGACACGTCCATTTTTTCTTATTTTTCCACACTTGAAATTATTTTTGGAAAAGCCTCACAAGCTCATAAACCTGTGCGTCATGCATGGAACTATTAATTCCTTGAAATGAATATGTCAAAAAAGTTGGAAAAATCTGAAAAAATATAGATTTATTTTTTAACATACGTGTACAGGTTACGTTATTTTTAAACCGAATATTAAAAAAATTCATAATTTTTCCATTCATTTACAGCTGCGCCACACAAGAGGTGTTTTTATGAGCTACTAGACTCAACATCATTTTTTTTGCCATTCTTCATCAGCAATTTAGTGAATTTGTCAAAACGTCGACAACTCTGAATGAAACAGCTTAGCTGTACGGCAAAATGGAAATAAAAATTAAAACAACTTTAGACTAAATTTCATTTAACTAAATTACTTATGCAGGAGAAGTCTGGGAAACATGAATAAAAATAACAGGGTTGCTACTAACAATTCCTTGAACATGTCAAGAAAGTTGGAAAAATCTAAATACAGATATTTTATATATTGTTTAATATTTTTTATACTAAAAATACGTGTTTTTGAAAGGCTAAACACGTGACATCATTTTGTCTTCTTTTTTATCAACAATTTAATGAATTCGTCAAAATGCTGATAACAAACACAATACCGTAACATTATGGGAAACTCAGTTCTCCGATTCCATGACTTCCCTGACCTCTCAGACCACAGATAATGCCACTGACATAATATCATACCCCAATCTATTTTGACTTTTCTGAGAAAGTTTAACAACTTCTTTAATTACATAGCATACAAAAGTAGAAGCCAAAATCAGTCAACATCCCTTTTCTCATGCAGAGAACATAACGTATAAAAAAAATCAAATTGTATTGTAATGTTGTCTTTGGCCTGTAACAAATTTAAAGTACCTTCATTGCTTGGTTGATTTGGTTTTCTTCATCATCGTCACTGCTGCTGTTCATGAACAGTTCAGTCACGTTGGTTAATTTTATTGTCTTCCGTAAGAGAACTGATGGTGGAGTTTCTGGCACGAATCTCTGGTGATCACTATCATCACCTTCATCGTTTTCGAGAGGTCCGAGGAGTTTGAGCACTCCTGCGTGAAACCTTTTCACACTGAGCTGGCAGGTCTTATCATCCACTCTCTGTTCATGCAAGAGAAATTGTGACATTAAACACCCATTGAAATCCAATATTTTAAAATCAAAGCAGCTAAGCAGACTTGAAAATTTGCTCGGCATCTGGGTAACACTTTGCCGTTACATACATTTTGCGGAAATTTTTATATCAGGATAAAAAAGTTCGGTATTTGAAGGCAAAGAAAGCATACCCTTAAAATCTCTTGGCAGAGCACGTTGAGGTCCTTGAAAACGATGGTGTTGTTCTTGGACAACTTGAGAAATCGAAGGATTTTCGTCAAGTGACTGATTCTGTATGCACCACTGAGTTTCAAAAGTGCGTTGCAAACTTTCACTGCCAGAGCATCGTGTATATTGATGTCCTGAAAAAATGCACTAATTTCAGTCCACAAATCCGCACCTTAGTGGACAACGATTGTGCTCTGACATCGCCAGAAACTTGCCTCAGCGGTGGACCTATTGTTCTGCGGAAACGGCTTGGTCAGCTCCACCATGAACCTGGCAACGTTGTTGATGTTGACTTGGCAAAGTGGACTGGATGCCGGAGCATCGAAAAGGACGTTCAGAGTTGGCATGAAAGCGTCTAAAATCACCTCTTGGTTGGCCCTGAAACGGTAAGTCATTTTGCAAATCTCAGATAATTGTCGGACCTCTCCGGAATCTTTCCAGTATTTCTAGTCCGAGTTGTTTCCACGAACCTGTTTGATGCAGCAAATGTAGGTAAAAAAACGCCTAAGCAGTTGCAGAGTTTGGCGTTATCTTTCATGACTGGATTATACCAAAGTATGATGAGTCGACACAAGACTTTGGCGGAGACGATACGTCGAGCCAGCAGCAGTTTACTGAATCCCTCAGCGAGCACAGCGTGAATTTCTGGATACTAGCGACCAAAAATACGCAATTAATGAGCTGACACATATTTCAACCATTTACTAAAAACAATGCTAGATTTCAGCAGGAAAGGCGAGCACGAGCGAACGAAAGAAACAAACAGCAACTTACCTCGCATTCGAAAAGCGGAAGCAATACGGTTAGAATGACACCGGTGACTTTCTCTAGATTCGTGGACGGTTCTTTCTCGAAGAATTCAGTTTCGTTAGCATCAATAGTCTGCGACTGAACGTCTTCTTCGTCTTTGAAGATGTCGAATCCATGCAGCAACAAAATGTCAAAAATGGCTTGCAGAGCAACGACTCGCACCTCCTCCTTGTCCAAACGGCAAATCTAGAAGACAAACAAATTGACAGGAAAAAAGTGTGACCGAGACAGAATTTTGAGAATTTTTGAGACTCTAGCAACGCACCTGCAGAAGTAAAAGTAAATGTTTGGTAGCGACGTTACTGTTGTCCAGACAACCCAGTCCCAGTGCCTTCACAGCCAAAGTGCGAACGGATTCATCTTCATTTTGGATAGCTGGAATCACCTGTAATCAGTGATACATATAAAATAATCACCTCTTGTTTGGCTTTTGGGCATATTTCAGGGATGCCGTAAACCAGATTAAATTGCTGAATTATTAGATTTAACTTCTCGATTTACGTTCACGAGGAGATGACGAAGACCAACTTACCAAGGATTCGATTAAACTTAATATAGTTGGCCAAGCAGCTTTCGAATCTTTTTCGCACAGGTAAATAACAATAGAAAGACATTTTTCAAGGGTCAAGGCATCATTCTGCACAAAGAAAAAGATAAAAACTGATGCACCGTGGTTTAAACACATTTTTGAGAAGTTGAACAGTTCACGAAAACCTCCAAAATCTTACTTTTTCTTCGATGACCTCTTGAGTTTTGGGTTCGTTTGAGGCGACCATCGCAGCCGATCGCTCTTCCAGCATTTTAATGCGATCCTTGATTTCCTGTGCTTTGCAAAAATCCTGGCGTTCGACGTAAGTTTCCATCTCGTCTCGTAATATGTTCATTTCCACTTTCATCTTGGCAAGCTGCGAATTATCGAGAAGCCACTGTCAGATTAATATAGTCATTTCTGGAGAAGAACTTAACTAAGGAAATTAACATTTTTGCAAAATGTGAGTGGTATCAGTCGCCCTTGACACAATGAAACTTGCCTGCACGTCGCATTTGCGTTTGTCCGCACTGGCCAACCCCAACTGAACCACGTTGACCACTTCTCTGATCCGAGGAATCAATTCGATCAAGTAGCTAATCTGCCCTTCGTCGGTCGGGATGACATTTTTCAAGAGTTTCAGCAATGGTGCCATCAAAATGTGCTGAATATTGCTCGACATCAATAGTTCTTCGATTAGATTTTGCACACATTGCCTATCGCAATATGAAGATAGATATCGGCATCATCACCACTGTTTTGTGAAAGCCCCACAATGTCAAATATAGAATCCGACTCGTACCGTTCCATTTCATCGGCTAATTCGTATAGCTGGGCGATGCAGATGAACTGTTCGCAAACGAAATATTTTTCCATTAGCTTGATCGCATCTTCTTCGGGCTTGCCCATGTAGCTGAAAAAGTTCAACCCAATTTTTTTTAAACAAAATTTGCAACGAAATTTGAGGCTTGTTTTCCCATATGTGGTTACAAGAGTCACTAAACACATGCCGATTCGTATGCCAAAATAACTTGTCCCTAAAAATGCTAAGAAAAATCAATACCTTTGAATAAATTCACAGAAAGGGGGAGCATCGGGCAGGACTCTGCGTAACTGCGCCTCTGCTCGATTGCCTCCTTTGCTGAAAAACTCACAAACCGATCTCCAATAAAACACAGTCTCTGAGCTAAGAGCCTCACAGCGGATGATGCGGCTTTTGGTGAGGTAAAATAGGCAAAAAGTCGAGAAATTAATTTCAGCGAAACATACTGATACGATGACGTCGGATTAACCACCACTCTTTATCGCTCACACCTACTTTTCGTCTAAGAAGCTGCAACTCTCTACCAGCACTTCCCCAGTTTTCTGGGAAAGTAGTTCCATGACCACTTTCTTAGAAATATCCGTCGCATCTTCGACGTCCAAGCAATTTAACAACTGCATGATGTTGCCGTCGAAAATGTCCAGCCATTTCGGGAGCAGAGTTTTCCGGACGGCCTTCTGAACCATACCTGCAAAACGAAGCAATTGATTTGTACGTAGCAAATGGATCCCATTGGCGACAATGCCACAGTGAGAACTTACTCGCTCTGTCGTGAAGGCCATGTTTCAGCAACTGAATCCTTTGTGCAATGGAAAGTGAACGGATGTGAACCCTATTGGCGAGGAATTCGTACGCCGCCTTACGAACGGTATCCTTCACATCTCTCGTTCGACCTATCACGGGTCGCAAACTGTTTTTTGAAATAATGATTCTCTGCAGAATGGCGCTGCGCACATCGGGATGCGGATCACGGCTGAGGTTATCAATAAATGCTAAAAAAAGAATAATTTTCACAATAAAGTCATAAAAACTTAATCGGGCATGTTAAATTTGTCATGCGAGATTTTCGTTGTATCGCATATATTCAAATTGTCAGTTTGAAATTTTATCGAAATAACAATAAGCTAGAATAAATTTCGCTAAAATTACCTTTGTACACCGGGCAATTCTCATCACTTACATCTTGCAATCGAGCTAAAGCGCACACAGCTTGGACTCGAACAGCATTAACTTTATCTTGCAATCTTTTCAGCATAACTTTTTGCAGCATGAGAAACAGCTCAGCATCAATTTGAGCATCTTCCTTCATCGTAAGTAGCAAGCGAGTAACCAATACGCAAATGTGATATCGTACATGTTGGCAATCAACACCATGTGACTGCAACGAGTAAAGTAGAGAGCAATTTTAAAATGAATGAATTATTCGATGGAAGAAAAATGATTGTTTGTTTAATGCATCACGACTCTTGAAACTGCAGCTGCTTTAAAATTATCGCAATTAATATAAACTACACTATGAAAGCAATTGATACAAAAAAAACGAAATTTTCAGTGATAAAATTATGCATTTGTTATAAAAAAATAAAACGGATATATTTCAGTATCTACTTACCCCAAGTATAAATTCCCAGAATCTGGTTTGGAACCTTGCTCCTGGAGAACTAACGTCTTCATCATTTGTATCGTCGTCAGAATCGATATACCGCTTATTGCCTTTTTTTGTGTTTTTTACTTCGATTTCTTTGTCAACATTCTTTACAGGAGTCGTATCCAAAGAATTCACAAACATGGCAACAAATTCAATTGCATGATCAACGTTTGGTGATCTTTCACTGACAATTAAGCAATACTTGAGGCATTTGATGAAGTCTTCATAGAAACGGTCTTCATTTTCCTATGTAAAGAAGCAGAGAAATCACAGTATTAGATTTGATAAAGATTACGCCCTTTAAAATTGTTAAATTCGAAGTGACCAAAAAGCAGTAAAAGTGACTGTCTAAGTTTCCAAATGCGCCAAATTTATGGGTAGGCCTACGCCATGCTTATGGCTGATAAAAGCAGTTTCCAAGTGGCTAGGCCCCTTCCCCATTGTGCTCAAACTAATATCCTCTCTAAACTAATATTCAGCACCAGTCTGCAGGTTATTACTTTGGTCAAGTTTTACTAAATCAACATGATGCAAACTAAAAAGTGGGGATTAAATTGAAGGGTTTTTCAAATCAAAACAATGAATATCCCTGTAACATTCCAATGTAACATCCTGAGTTCCAGAATTACCTCATCCAAACTCTCTAATAGGTCAATTTGAATAACAGTACATGCATCCATTGCAAATAATGGATAGCAACTGGCAATTCGTAATCCCAAAGGTCAGCTATTGTGGACAATATTGCCAATTAGTTCTATCTAACAACTTCTCTTTTAGTCCTCTAGTAAGTGCAACTCACCTTCTCAAATATTTTGGTCATGGCACGTATCAACTTCGTGTGCACTTGAACGTTGTGTTGACATTCTTGAAAGATGCTCTTTATGGTAACGGCAGGCATTGTTTACTTTTCTGTAAATGCAACACAAACTAACATTAGATTGCTGCTCTCAATGGGACATTGAAGCAATGCGAACTGTCACTATATTCGCAAAAAGATGTCATAATATCTACTTTCATTACGAGGGATTGCACAACAAGAACCCATTTTTAGTGTTTTAAATAAAACGAGTAACACATTATTACCTCAAATCAACAAGACTTCAAGCCGAAATTCGAAACAAGAAGAAAACAAAAACAACGAACATTGGCGCGCGTTCCAAAACTGACAGATTCGAAATCCAGGCCAAGGTGTAATTTCGGTTTGCACGCGAGTCCATACTCGTTCGTGTTTCTTGTTTTGAAATTCATAAATGCGATATAACGCAACAGGAAGTTGCTAGACCCACAACTCTTAACTATTATTATAATCTCGCAGTTTATTTCTGACAAAAACAATGATAAATACGCCCAAACTGCGATTTTTCACTTTGCTAACAATGCGTAGGCCAGCCAGCCAAAACCAGTTGGAACCGGTTCTTTAAACCATGACGTAGTGACGCATGCCTACATCGTTTCTGTTCATTTGCGTTATTTCGGTGGCTGGGTCTAGTTCTTAGTGCTATGTAATCTTGTTTAAAATATATGTGTGTATAATCTCGTGAATCGGGCTTAGCTTCGGTAAAGTACGCATCGCATCACAGTCTCTGGCATTGCATTTTTAAACGAGCTGCTCGTCTCAACCCAACTGGGAAATTTTACTTTGCAATGGGAAACCCGAAAATGGAGATTAACAATGTAGTTAGAAATAACGCCCTAACATACTTCTTCTCTACGGATAATTCTTTGTGACAGCAACGTCTGGTTCAGGTGCAACTTCTCCCGTGTCCATCCCCCTAAAGATTCCCGTGAGTATTTTCATTTTAGCGCGATTTGCGTCAACTTTTTGCTCTTGCCATGTTGGTCAGTCGTCCATCTTGGGTTCGGATATCCAAACCTTGACACTGTGACCTTCCCACACGCCCTCTTGAGTTGCTAGCCAAGAGTTACTGTTCGTTTTGCGTGTGAATTTGCTGCTCATTAAAACTATATTGCCTGTAATTTGCATTTTAATATGACTTGTATCTCGATACAAAGACAGTCTAGACATATGATATTGTGAATCAAAGATGGCGTTCAAGATATGGTCGCGTTGCTACAGGTCTAGACAGAAATGGGTTTTTTTGGTTTTGAAGGTGAAATTTATTTGACGACACTCCTAGAATGTTCGTGGTTTGAATTGTGTCATGAAGCATTATGAAAGACAGGACCTATCCCGATAATTGTCATAAATTCATGGCTAGTAAGCAAAAAAAATGGCTATGACCTTTGAACCTTTTGGTATTGGGAGGTGAAGTCCAACCACGTTAGGACATTGAAGGTACCCTTGAACCCATGCCTCACTCCTATTGTTGTAGATAATAACTCAAGAAATTTAAGGTTTTTTCTAATTTATTTAAATTTCAGCACTTCTAAGATGCCATTTAGCTTCTTTGGTCATCCCAAATTTCAGCTTGGTGTTAAATTCTGTAATCTGATATACATGGTTCCCACTTTCTGGAAAGTCAGGAAAGGAAAAAGTGTCAGGGAATCCGTGAGATGGTTTGCATCAGCCAATTGATTAGTCATCATTATCTATAAGAAATTTCAATAAAATCCATTTTTTTTTTCTTTAGATCTCAATTAAAATGTTAGGGAAATGATTGAAAAGTTGTCAAAATCGTTTTGAGAATTTGAGTGGGAACCCTGATATGAAATTTCAGAATTCATATGCGGTAATTGTTCACGAATGCATAAATAAAACAAAAAGTTAACTTTTTTAAATTAAATGCAACTGACCAACTGTTCAGCAGCCATGCAAACTAGCAGTATCTTTCAAGGTCAGTTTCGGAGGCACGAAAAACTGAATATTTTCATAAGTGGCAGACACAATCGCCCTGACCTCAATGACCTATAAATCTGCGATATTAATTTAGTTCATCCTTCGTCTATTTTTGTTGCCGAATATCTTGTACTAGATAGACTTCCATGTTCCTACGGCTATACCAGGAACCACAAGGTTTAAAATGCATGGCACGTACGCAAACATTGCTTCTGAGAATTTATAAAAAAAAAAGATTCCTGGAAATTTGTTACGCCTAGACCGTTTACAATATCAACTAAGAGAACTAGGAACCTCTTCTTTTTTGTGTGTACAGGGTGTTTTGCAGGTGAAAACCTTATAACAATATAAATATTATGGATATCTGTCCAAACAGTCCTGACTATCAAATCTGGCACTATTGTTCTGTCATTTATGTCCACTTTGGGTCCCCTGGGTCCAGTTTTACCCTGAGTTGCATGTGTCTATGACGTGGGTGTCGTTAAATAACCTTCAACATGAAACAAACAAATCTGTGTGCTAATGCTGCTTGTGAATTGCTTACCAGAAATTACCAAGTATTTGATATCGGCATGAATACCATTTTCAGGAACTTTTCCATGACAGTGCCAATGCGCTATCGAGAATACCAAAAAATTATTAGCAATATATTAATTTGGAGAAAACATAATTTTGTAAATATTCTTGCACGTTGGCCTCTTGTCGCATCTTTTCAAAAAGTAAACTAGGAACTTGCACACAAAAAAGCTGACTTCCAGCTGATAGCATTACATAATGGTGGAAAATTTTCGTGACATTAAAAGGCTTCAAGGGTCGAATTAATTTTTGTCTTAACCTAGTTGGTGTGAGGGTGTTATTCTAGACTGAATCCAGCATTAGCGCATTGAAAAGTCATTTATAACAACAACCAAATCTTCCCCATTTTTGCTGTTATTTTTTACGTTTTGGAAAGTTTTTAGCCTAGTTTTAAACTTGTTTTTTCGTCTTTCTTCAGGCTTTTTTCTACGCAACTTCAAACAATATCGCCAATGTCGACTTGGGGTCGAGATAAGTTCACGAGCGGTTGGAACAACCCTGGGCATTTTCAGTACGACTCTGCCGACTTGCCATTTTCGGGCGAAGCAGGTACGTTGTCGGGCAATTGCAGTTATTCAACTAAGCCCGGGCATCATCGGCATCAACCACTGGTTGATTGCAAGTTGCAACCTATCCCCATCGCCCCACCCTCCCGTTCGCAGATATTATAAGGGTGCAAGAATCGATTAGCACGAAGCTGTTGAATCAAGAACTGCTTCAGATCAGTTAATATTTCCCCGGATACAGCGCAGCTCTCTCGCTCCAACAATGAGTAGTTAGATTGTGAGGAGAGTGCTCGCAGTTGATCTTGAACTATATTTAGAGCTGAGCTGAATGTTATGACATTTCGTTTGGTTACCAAGCTAATTTTATCTACAAATTAAGAGCTGTATTGGCTGTTCGAGTGCGGCAATGTGTTGCATTTCACGATTGCTAGAACCTCTAGTGGTTTGCGTGAATCTCTCGATGCAGCACCCGTAATTTGGGGAAGGTGGCGAGAAATCCACTCCTGCTCAAAACATACATGAACACTTTCTCGAGCCCGAAGAATTTGTAAGTTTTTCATAGGCTTTATAAAGTGAGCTGTGTAATTAAAGTGAATAAGGAAATACGTTTTTGGCTTGTTTGGAAACAAAAAGAAGTTTAAAAAACTTTGAATTTCTAGAGATGGTTAAAATTACTTTAGGAAAGCTAGACAAATTTTTTAAAGATGTCGGATGTATTATTAAAATTAGGGATGGATTTCTGAATTTCATGTTTGCATTTTTGGTTATTACTATTGCTTGCATAATTATTAAACTATTCCCTCTTGCGGTTCACTTAATAAGCACTAACCTTGCAAAATTGCTGAAATCCTGACTGTAGCTGCATGAGTTGTTGGGAGGGAAAACCATTTCTCTTTTGCGCGTTTTGATGGATTGTCTAAAAACAATAATGGCAACCGCATTAGATTCGAAAATGCACTATAGCTAACGAGAATTAGCAATTAATTTGCACGATATCAGCTCATGAAAAATTCGGGAATTAAAAGTAGCCCGGTTATTATTTTATGAACTTGTGGGCTATCATGGCTCGTTCGGTTTGATTAGGATTTTATTTGGTGAAACGATATTTATGTTTTCTCCCACGTGTATTAATTCACCCAGCCGAGAACTGGTATTTTTGTGCAATTTTAACTTAATTGCACGATGAAGCTTAAAGTTACGAGAGCAAATTCTATATTGCGAGTTTAATTGCCTTGTCAAAAACGAGCAAATAGCTGGGGAGCGTGTGGAGAGGTGACTAAACGAAACTGATAAGTCGTTCGCTACCATCCCAGTTCAAACTTCCCCAATTATCACTTTCATGGCACTTTGAATTACTTGTTATCTCGGCTAATTGACACGCGCTTATTTATTGCTTCTCTACCAGGTTATTTGGAAAGTGGCATGCCACTTTGGAAAATAAACAGCATCACTGAGATGGAGAAGTCGTTTTGCGGAGGACCTGAAAATACCAGTTCTGGTAAATATAGAAAGAAATTAAACTTGCAATTTTCAGGGGATGCATAAAACGAGCGCACTAATTTTGCCCTTTCTTATTCGTTGTCTTCAGCAGCCAAAGACCAGTTGGTTTCTCCCTTGGTGAAGATATCGAGTGCCAGCAGCAGGAGCCAGGAGAACGTGTCCAGCGTTGGCGCCGATGGCGGGGCTTTGCCGCAACAGCGCATCTTGAGCGCGGACGAGAAACGTCGTTTGTCGCAGTCTCTACCTGCAACGCCTCTGTCCACGCCATTGGCAACTCCCTACTCCACTCCAGCACAGACGCCGTATTCCACTCCTGCTCCGACGCCGCAGAGCTCGCCCATGCTGCAGCGCAAGACGGAAATGGATGCAGTCTGCAAGGCCGCTGCACGGTGCCAGCAGCGCCTCAGCTCCGAGCAAACGCCGCAGAACAAGTGGTTCTACTTGGGCTTCCTGGCTCAGCCGACCAACACCTGCAGAAACCTAGAGACCAGTGGCGACCAGTCCAAACAGTTGTCGAGCTTCCAAGATTCCGTCACCAGCGCCGATGCAGCTAGGAAGGCCGATGCTTCGAGGCTCAACACCAACGTCATCAAGCAAGAGTCGATGCAACGTCCATTCCTGCGCCGCTGTGCTCCGCTCATATCCAACCGTGATATGAACTTTCTCGCCCCCACTTCAATGTAACTTTCGCTTCCAAATCTACTTTTTCACTCTCTCTACTTCTGTAACCTATCAGAGGACTTAAGTGTTGTCTACATACTACGTATTGCTAGTTTTTGTTCTACGACAAATGGGCCATCTTACTTCAATCTTATCTTTGTCTTCGAAAAACAAGCACGTTTTTCCCTCTATCACTTTTTTTTTCGTCGGACTATCATCTTGTGACGTCGTTTTCGTTCGTTAGTCTCGACCTTGATCACGGTGTTGTTTCCTTTGAACCATTCTTCTATGTTGTCATCCTTTTGCCTGTTTCATTAAAAAGCATTCAAAATAACCTCTGAGCTATGCAATTATTAATTACCATTAAAATTAATTCTAAGATAGGTTGTAGGGGAAGCAAGAAAAACTGGAGAATAACGTTCTGAGAAAAAAGAATTCTGTCAATCCAAATATTTGAAAAGGTAATTTATAGGCAACAACTTCGAACATATCAAGGGTTTTATGACTTTTTTTGAAAAACGTTAATTTCCTAATGCAAATCAAAATTAGTTTAACAAACTCTTTGCTTTTCTGAAAAAATCTTGGGTAACCATAAAACAAATGCTGAACATCAGGTAAGTAAAATAAGTTTATTTGTATGTTTTAAATGCAGCAAAAATAATGAATGATGACAATTTCATTCTTAATACATGTAGGCAAGTGTTGCAATGGCATATTTTGCCAGAACAGAATTATACAAAAAAAGCTGATGAAACAAAGTTAGAATGTGATGTCAAAACTGAAAAATCCTTTGGTGCCAAAATTGAAATCTTTTGAATTTCACATGACAGAATAGTTTGGGATATTTATTTTCAGAAAGTGATTTTTTGTCAATCACATTATAAAATTGTACACAAAAGAGAAAGGCAGATAGGTGAATTTAGTTGACACTCGTAATTTCAATGTTACATCCTACCGTCCACATCTTAAATTCACTTATCATTAACCTGCATTTTAATTTACCTTTAGCTTTTGGAAGTATTTTGAAGTCTTCCTAGAAGTCCACTAGAGAAGCACCGACTAGCTGTTGAAATAGATACAGTGCCAGCATTCGTGAAACTCAGATTTCACTTTACATAAGCATATGGTAAAGTGGTAAAATTATACAGTCAATACTGGCTTCCTTGTTGAATTACTGTTTGTATGATAGCACGAGTGCACATTCAACAAGAAATCCAAGACTAATTTAAGTTTTATCATAGTTTTAAATGCTAAAAAACTAAAGCCTGTTTGTCTCGACATAAAAATGCATAGCCTGTACTTTTCTTTCCCACTCCCCCTCAAAGAAACCACAAGCATGACTGGGGTTTCATTTCACCATACTAAAAATGCTCAAACTTCATTTCTAGTTTATTCGCACATGTGCGTGCCAATCTACATTTAGATATGTAGTTTTGGCTATGCTAAAAAGCAACTGCCTGCTTATTCAGCACGTAAGTTATGCTCGTTTAAAATAGGCAGAATGCACGTTTTTGCCACCGACAGTGAATCATTAACTAAGTACCTTAGTTTCCATATGCGAGATCTTCATGCGAAGTTTACCACAGCGCTGTTCGCCAATTTAACTGTCATGAAGAATATATCCAATATGCGAGCAATGAGAAACAAATGTTGAGAAAACTAGTGACTGGATAATTGCTATTGGAAGGTTTCATCCTCTCCTAATAGTTTTGACTTAGATTTGCAGAAATCAAGATTTGAAGAACTATTTGAATATATCCAAGTGTAGTTTCCACACCACTGCTTCCTAAACATTGCAGTATTGCTTATAATGATCAATAGAATATGAATGGAGATGAAAATGATACGAATTAAAATAAGATGAAACCTTAAACGAAAGTCCAAAGCTGCCATCTACACTGCAGTGACGAGTGTTTCATTCAGCGAAAGCACTTCTGCGACGGTAAACTCCCCAGATGCAGCAGAATTAGATCTCAAATCAGACAGACTTCCTGCAGATCTCACATCGGACAAGCTTCCTACAGATGAACTAGGAATGGTGTCCATCTCAAGGTCCAGATCCAAATCAAAAGATGTATCCAGAATCGAATCAAGATTGGAACTACAAAAAACATGAAATTGTTTCAATTGAGTCTGAACGACTATAAAACAAAACGAACATGGTCAGTCAAATATTTTTTTAGAAAATGCAGGCTCCAGATGTACGGAGACAAACAATAAAATTAATCAGGTTTAAGTTTTCGAAATGGGCTAACCTTTGGCATGTCTTGTTTTCAGTTTTGGACAACGGATTCCACAGATGAATTCTCTGCTTCCAGATTTTAACTTGCGAGTCCCAGGACCTTCTGCTGTATTTCCAGTGTTTGACTGGTGTGTTAGGATCAACAGCACTTCTGAGGGCTCGGGGAACAGTCGTTAAGTAACGAATATAGCTAGCGGTGTTCTTTCCATAGTCAATCTGCTTTTGGCGGCGAGCTAATATTTTTTCATCGGTTTCAAATTCCAGCTTCTTTTTGGGCTTTGGTCTAGAACTAGTGATTATTAACATTTGATGCAACTGGCGCTAAAACATTTGATATTGAACAAAACCAGCTGCTTACCTATTTTCTTGATTTTCGGCAGAAGAGTTGCTTGATAGGCTGCACAAATCCAATTGTCTTTTGATGCTTTAAAAAAAAATTAGATGTAATACAATTAAGAAACAGTAATGCAATGGCAAAATAATCTTGAATCATACTCCATCTAATACCAAGGTAAAAATTACAATTGTACAGAAATTACCTTCTATCATCCTCTTCTTCCAACTTTCCTGTAACAACGTTAGCCCAGCTTCTGTGCATATCATTTTTAGGCATGCTCTCTGGTGTCAGTATTCTAGGTAGTCAAATTAAATATTAGTTGTATGTCAACATTACAGAAACGTCATTTTACCAAAAGAGACTAACCCTATAGGTGCATCATTCATGGGCTGCTCTGTGTTAAATGTAATCGTATAGGAAGTATCATTGTCTTCTTCCTCCGCCATATCAGCCCAGCTTTTGTTCAACTTTTCTGGGGTTTTATCCATTTTCCTTCTAGTGTAATAGTTGGGTCAATAACATAGCAAGTGAATTGGTACTGCATAAGAGCAGGCAAGCGCATATTCTTACTTCATATCGTCCAGTACAGGGAAATCTTCTGGCTGTATTTTCCATTGATCAGAACTCCTTCTGTTAGCAAAATCACATTCCCGTCTTTCATTACGAAACCTAAAATTCAAAAAGAACAAGAAAGTTAGTAAGAATTGTCGTCTTGGCCTAAATGTTTTTCATCCAAGGATTAAGGTACTTGCCTTCTGGAGGGTTGATAATAGTTGCCACGTCCGTTCGGCGTTCCATAAGAGGAGTTGTGGGTTTCTTTCAGGCAATTGGAATTATGGGCTCTTGTCCTTAGTGGACTTCTCAAATCATCAATTCTGGTCAGTGGACTGAAAATTAAAAATACGAAGTTAAAGTTAGAAATTGGCCAGTGCTATTTCTGATCATTTGCTTCTTACAGGTTTCACGCTAAATTAAAAAAAGCCATTCTTACAAATAAGTTGAAATTATGATAATGAAGAGGATTCAGAATGAATATTACAAATCGGGACACAAAATAAGCATTGATAGGGATGACATAACGTTTATATTTAGCTCTATTGTCAACTTAAATAATCAAATCACTCGCAGAATAGGTTTGCAAAAATAATTTTGGATTGCGAGTCCAATGCCTAACATGACCCAGCAGTAAAGGACGTACCTTTCCCAACAAGTGCTCATATATCTAATTAACCATGCACATTTAGCAACAATTTTTTCAAATGGAGCAGCTATACAAAGCAGGATGTTTATCTTCCTCTTGTCACAAAATGTGATTTTGCATAGGAGCAGATTAGGTTACTAGGCTGGAGGAAGACAATGGAATTTGATTCACACCTTGGCCGTAGTTATTAAACACCACGTTACCAACACGCTTATTTATGAGATGTAACCAGATCTAGTATGCAAAATTCATTGCGACGAATAAATTACGTTTAATACACGTTTCCATGAGATTCGACTGTGACGACGGTTTAAAATGCTTATTTTGTTACGAGGGCATCACATTTTTACTACAATAAGTTAACATCATTGTTCCGGTGATGTTCTTATACCGGATCTAGTGTAGTCATATTTCGTGTCAACAAGATGGCTTCCGTGAAAGCGTGGAGAGTACCTAGGCCTACACTTATAAATGTCATAAAGCTATATTGCTGTAATATAAAGCTGTATTGGTTGGAAACTAAGCTAAACTACAGACAATTCTCACACAAATACCAATTTAGCCTAAGGTTAATTCGACATTCTTCAAGCAACAAAAACCGCACAAAATAATATATTCATTTGAAAGTGAATAAAAGTATGTCCACTAAGTGAAATAATAAGAGTGAAATGATAATCTAATCCCCAACAAAACAAAGGTAATTCTTTTAAATGGCAAATTCCCAGACCCAGTACAAAGGCCTAGCGTACCTGTTGTTGTTCCGCTGAAAATTCGAACGTTCAGTTCTTTTTTGGCGTTCGAAATCCCTTCGTTCCAAATCGCCCGACTTGCGTTCCATAGACATCTCTGGAGTTATTAACTTGTTAGCGATACTTCCTAATAAAATAATAGGCTTTTAAAAACGAAAAGCACAGAACGAGCAAAGAGCGCGACTGAACTCAAGCGTCCAAATTCCAAAATGGAGTGAACACTGAACAGGAGAGCAAGCGTCAGGCGTGGAATTCAGCTGGACACGACACAATCCCGCGTAAACAGTTCGCGCCAAAGCAGAAAAGCGCCATTTTCTCGATTCTCGAGCGCTGATTGGTCAATTCCCCGCATGACGTCACGCATTCCAAAAACAACCCAACGACAGGTGGC
>JAQGAF010002295.1:0-23594 GCA_034687865.1 Kryphioiulus occultus | reverse complement strand
GCCGAATTGAGTTTTGGAACGACATTTGGAACCGTTCTACGTGAGCGGCTCCCTGGCTCACAGTTTCGGAACAGCCCCTTTGTTATTGATTATGTAATATGTTACTGATGACAATGTTTTTGGTTTAGACATCACCAATACATTGCAAATGTGAACTGCAGAGCTCAGAATAGTTAATTTTGTACATCATGTAATGCTGTTGTCTAAAGCTGCAACACTGCTGTACAATTTTCAAGATATCCTGGTCCTTGAAAAATGTTATGTAACGCATGGAGAAATACACACGGACCCCCTGTAACATTTCGTAACACTTTCACGAGGACCCACCCACCCTCTTGTGCGTTACGCAATATTCGCACGTCCCCTAAATGTCTCTATAGCGGTAGAAGAGTTCGTTTTTGGACCCTTTCAGTACTGTATAAAAGGGGTTGGTAGTAACTACATGTAAGGGAAATGTCCTTTTAGCTGGAAACTCAAAAATGAAACATTGCAGAATTGGATTCCAGATTTCTGCTGTTTATCGCCACAAATGGCAGGATAACTGTCTGGATATGCAGCACATTAGCAATACTGGAACTTATTATGAACATTTTAATAAGATTATTCATGAATGGTGAATGATTACTGTAAGTACAATCAGTTCACGGAATTAAAATCATGTGTCAGTACAAGCTTCGTTCCGTATCTTGACCACATCGTTATGTCGACCAGTTTGCGACAGGGCCTTGGGTGGTCGACTTAAAGAGGTTCTACTGTAGTCCACAGTAAAACGTTTTAGAGACGCTGATCAAGTGTCCGAAAATTGTGGGCAGGCGAGTCCGAAGGGAATAGGAAATGGCACGTGCAACAGGCAACGTGTGAATCCGGTCATTTTCGAGCTGTCTGCATTGGCTACTGACCTGAACATCCGGATTAACGATACATTTGGTCGTTCCCACTCGTTTCGAACCCGAGCAAACAATGGTCAGTTGGCAAACACGTTGAGTACAGGGTGTCTAATTTCGGGGCACCAAAACGTCCATCAATCCACTTTCCTTTCCAGTTTTTGGACGACATAATTCGGAACGCTATGCACTCCAGCGTTTAACTGTAGGTAAAAATCTACTTTCCTTCTATTAATGACTATAATTTTCCCGTCCAGGATTAAGCGAAGTTTGCCAAACACAAAACGAGCGCACAAAAATAAAAAATGGTGACATCATAGCGGGGATTCGATGAATAAAATAACCTAGTACTGGGCATTAAAAATTAGTTTAATGTACTAAGTTAACTTCGATAGCCTGATATACTATGGTGCATGTCCTGCTCTAAATATGCGCAAATTAAATTATGTACATGTACATGTATGTTTCTTGTCTAGTAGCCAAGAATGAAACTCCTAGCTGTCGAAATTTATCCTTTTTTGTTTATTTGGGTGTTTTTTTTTTGTATTTATTCTAACCTAACCTAAACTTACCTAAACAGATAATTTCTTAATTTCACCTGCCCTAGCCGCAAGCAATCACTACCAGACTACGGGCCGTTAGGAGAAGGGCAGCAGCAGGGACCATACCGAGGTACAGCCGGTAAAGTCCGACACCTATGCCCATCATATCAAACATTTAGAAGAATTTTTGGTTTAAAGATTATTATAACCGTTAAATAAATTTACCACCAGGTATAGTATGAATTTACAAATTATGCTGTTGAATTATAAAAGAGTGAAAAATTGCGAAAAATTCAATAAGGAAAACGAAACGCGGACGTATTCGATTTTTCGAACGAATTCCTCTTTGGATCGTTCTTAGTAATTTTTAAAGCAAAAGTATGTTCTGCAACTTTCTGCTTGGTTGTGCTGCTTTCTGTACCTTAATTACCTGAATTGAAATAATTAATACATATGTGTTTGTGGAAGTACATGTAAGAACTGAACATCCGTTGCAACAGTGACATTACGACCTCGTGTATTTAAAATATTCTAGCGCTCATGCGTCGAGCATTAATTGGAAAACATTATCGGACAATTGACCCATAGTGGCACAGTGTAACTTTGATTATTTGTTTAACAGTCAGCACGTCAAGACAGAAGAAAGCCACAAAACTACATTATTCGTTGCAAGGAAAGTAAAGTACATTTTTATTTTCACGCACAAAATTTAAAATGTTATGGAGTCCACCGTTATCCGTCTATTCGAATATCCGCCACACCCACGGTCACGACCCCTGGCGGATAATCGAAGTTCCACTGAATCAGTTTTCCGGAAGCGAAGGGCGTGCGCCGCGTTGGCACTGACATATTGGCTGACCAATTGGGCATGGTCAGTGGCTTTTCCTCGGATTAATTCTGTAGCATGCCACAAGAATTATGAAATATGAATTAATCGCAAATACGCCTTGTGACAATCGCGTCCATCTCCTGTCCATCTCGTCCAAAGCCATCATACCCCACAAGCGCACGCATGGTAACGTGCCATTCTACACAAAATTTCCATTCGTGACCATCACTTGTCATTTCAGTTGCGCAGCCTTTCATTACGAGTGAGGCATAAGAAAAAACACAAGACAGGAGTTCTGCAGGGTTCACACAAAAATTTGCAACTCAATTTCCCTGACGTTCCCTGACCAAATCTGATTAATTTCCCTGTCTTATCAAATAAAAAATGGCACTTGTATACGTAAAATTGACTTTATTTGCAACAGTACAATTAACTATATTTTTTTGTATTTTTCCTGTGCAAGTGCAACTTCCCAAAACAGTCATAACAATTAAAAGTATTTATTTTTTGCAGTATTTAATAAACTACATGTACATGTAGTACATGTACTGCATCTGTGCATCAAACAAACTTTGATTTCGATTTTTTAACGATCTCACCTCACCTGTCATACTATACATGTACCTTGTACATATGCTTTCAATGCAGTTGGTGTGTTACTTACATTTGGGTAAAAAAGATTTCCTGATCTGCGATTTCGGGTAATGAAGGATAAAGATTTGGGAAGCACTGCCATAAAGGTTTCAGATACTACCCTTACTAAAAATTGAAAGATATTTTTAAAGACCAACTGGGTGTAAAATATACCTATCATAGGTTTTAGAGGAATACCCTACAGTGTATAACATTTTGGAAACGTATTGGAAAAATATGAAATACATTGGATATGAAGGAAACACTTCAAGAACCAATAATGAAACCTTAAACAAACCATCATAGGTTTCTGTTACAAGGTTAGTTGTAAATTTTATATACCAATAATTCACCATAAAATACCTTGATACTACTGGATACTACACTGTATAAGTTAACCAAAATTGCCCTTACAATTTGTGTAAGGGTAAGTTTGCAATGTCTGGAGAATTTCATCAAAGGTTAACGGAAAGATGCTCGCCAACAAAGTTGTTCGTCAATGTGAGTCCAATTTCGGTAAAAAAGTTTAACAACCAACATTTGTTCGCATAAGTCAATTGCTTGCTTAACCTAACCTACATATAACCCAACCTAACCTACATATAACCTAACCTAACATATACCTAACCTAACTTATACATAACTTAACTTATGCGATTAACTGTTTGCGAACAAATGTCGGTGAACAGCTTCCGGGGAACAATTGTTGGTGAACAGCTTTCCGGACACCGTCTAGGTTCGGTACATGTACACTAGTGAGTTTAGATTTGTAGGGATGGAGGGTTGTTTAAGAGAGAGGGGGGGGGGGCCGGATCGCAGTTCCTCATGGAACAGACCAAATCGACTGTCTCCATGATGAAGGTCCGAGTGATTTTCTAGAAGTTCTTGAAAGCCAGACAGGCCACCCAAGCATGCAGTGGTCAAGTGGAAGGAAAGAGCTGTCGAAGGTGTTGCCAAGCTTACCTTTCATGATGCGTCTAAATCGCTTAAAATCCAAGGAATGTGCATGAACACGCGAACACAGAAACCCGGCGAAGCTAAAGTCAATCGCGTTGCCATGGCCCGCATTAAGTCGCGATGGGCCAGGCGAGTGACCACCGGCTGATCGGCGCGGTGGTCAAGCATGGTGGGGGACCGGCAACCCGTCGTGGGGAAAACAATCCAGCGGAGTCGAGTGGGTGTCACCGCAACTGGACACTTGCATCACGTGGACACTTTCCCTTGGAAAATCTCCAGAAACTGCAACGCCCTCATTATGCAAAACGAAAAAGTAATCAATTAAAAATCCAGCCCAGCAAGAAAAAGCGTCGTAGCCGAGGATGCGCTCAGCGGACAATGTCACGGTGCAGGTCCCACACAAAGCGCGTCCGAAACGAAAATGAGCCAGCAGTGGTCAGCGGCCTCCTCGCCTCCCTCATGGGCTCCCAGGCCAATGTCCGGTGGGCTAAACGTCCTTTTCTAAGCCCGCATTATGTCCGTTTTTCCTCTCTATTATGCAACCACAGCAGCGGAGTTATTCTTTCGCCTCCCTCCCACAGGTCCGGTGAGAACTAAAACTGGACAGTGGCCAGTTGTGGTCCTAGTCCATATTTCAGGCTCTGGAGGCGAGTGAGCACCCGCTTGTGCAGCAACGCGGCAAAAGTGAATCTGGCCCCACTCGGGCCAATTGAAGCTTTCGCATTTCTATATGGGTTTATGAAAATCAAGCCGGTAGCTACCCCACTCCCCCCGCCACTTTTTTTGAGTGGAAAAAAAGGAAAATGGTCCGAGGGTACGGCCCCGCAGACGGGATGAGAAAACGGCCCAAAAAGAGGGGGGTCGGAAAACAAGAGGGGGGACAGCATGAAAGAAAACGCACAAAAAACGTGAAGTGCAGATCAAACTGGACAAGCAAAATAAGGCGAGGTGCAAATGGAAATTCCCCCCGATGTCCGAACTGGACGTTGGCCATCGCTGACCTCAACATTTTCGCCACCGCGCATCAAGGGGAGCGGAACGGAAATGCGGGTCAAAATGGCCAAATTTTTTTTTAGATGACCGTTTTCTAAGCGGGCAACAAAAATAGAATTGCACGCTGTGAAAAACGTCTATAACACCAAACCCGGACTATGACCAGCGTGCCCACGAACTACAGGATGAAATCTACATGTACCGTGTATAGCAGCTCAGTGCTTGATATAATTTAGATATCCTGTATCCAATCGACCCACTATGTAACGATTCCCTATCGTGCAGCAATATTAAAGAAGTGGTCTGACTGATGATATCTTATACTTTTTTGGCAGGGAAGGATGGGGGAAATTTTTAGATTTTAGTATCTGTTAGACAAATATGAGGCATTGAGTAGCCAATTTTCCATTTCTAAACTTGTCATATTCCATACCATCTACATGGTGGACAATGATTTTCAATTGATTTTTTGAATGTATTTTTAAAAGTTTGAAATTTGATTACTCGTGAAAGGAGCAACTTTGCTCCGTAAACTTTAAATGACATAAAATGTCAAGTGAATAGAAGGTGTATATGAAATTTCCGTCCTTTAGACCGCCGGTAAGTCGGTTACAAATGATTTCGTAAAGTTCGTAAACAGACAGATTTAACACGTTGCACGAACAGCAAAAAAGCAGACACCCTCACACCAAAAATAACAGTATCGCTCCACAAAATAACGTTACATAGGGATTTCCCTGCCATAGGGAAATCATGGTTCGTACCAAAATTCTCAAATTAATTTCCCTAACTTACCCTGGCAAACCCATTAAATTTCCCTGACTTTCCCATGAAAATAAATTTTACCAGTTTCAAAATTTTTGAAAATCATTACCTAGTAAGACATTGTTGCAGCTGTACAAATGTCTGGACAAGTCCATTTTTAGTATGCTCAATTTAAACGTTGTTTCTTTTTTTGCTGGTCAATTAGCTCTGGGGCAATTGCACCTTCGTCAAAAGGGCAACTCATAAATTCCCCAACCCTCAAATGCAACTCGGGCCAGTATTCCTATAATAAATTTCCCTGTCTTTCCCTGACTTTTAACAAAAAAGCCAATTTTTCCTGACAATTTTTCTCTTCCCTGACATTCCAGGTGGGTACGAACCCTGGAAATTGTAATTATGACGTCAGAACTAATTGGTTTACCGGAGACAACTCACTAGTTTGTTCAAATTAAGTACATGTGCATCGACCACAAATTCACCATGTTCGGTTTAATGACCCCCGGACAGTCTCTTTTGACGCTCGTTTGCGTCATCACTTTCCAGTTAGAATAATGGACAATTAAAAATGACTGATGCCGGTCTCCTTTGGTCCATCATGGCCCTGATGGCCTCTTGCCTCGAAGCCCATTTACGTAAGGGTATCTCATTCCCACCTCGTCAATGCCCCTCCCCTCCAATGCTCTGGGAAGATTCGCTGGTCTCCACCCCAGGGTACAAAGGACAAGACACAAGAGTAAGAAATCCACACTTAAGGGTCACTCACTGACCCAAGAACGAGCGAGACGCGGCCAGACGTGGACAACAGGACCAGACACCACTGTCCTAATCTTCAGACACGTTTTGGAAAGGGAGAGGAAAGTATGGGGCACTACACGGAATGCTAGAAATCAACAGAAAAACGAGAAACCCAAAAAGGGGGTCAGTGTCGGGAAACAAAACCCTGTTTCAGGATTTGAGAAAGAGGTGAAAAAAGGGAGAACGCATAAATTAGTTGCAGAAATTTGCCAACGTTTAGCGGAACTTCAGCAGGGTTCCCACTGACCTAGAAAAAGTTGGATAAGTCAGGAAAGTCGGAACAACTTTGAGTGGGAACCCTGATCGGCTTACGGCCACAAAACAAATAAAACAGATAAGACATTAGGATACCAAATTAAGCATACGTGTATCCTGTTTTGATATATACATGTACGTTACTCATGGTTGTCAATATCCTCTCTCTCGAGTTTACAAAACATGTCAATTAGCAAAAATTGACACGTTGCTTTAAACGTCATCTATTCCATGTTAAATAATTATTATATGTATCTAAACATCACGAATTATTGAGGTAATTATTTCTTTTTTTTCTAGGACAAAAAAGGGAGCGTCCACAAATTACGTGATGCTGGTTTCCTGATTTTTTACCTTTTCCCGCTTTTATGACAGTTTTTAGCAATTCGAATAACCCCTGGCCCCATTATTTACTGTTACGTAACAATTTTTTTTCGATTCCTCGCAATTAAACACGTACCTTTCTAAATCGTTTTGATCAACTTCCCTACGCCCTAATACTGAAGACACAGCGAACTAAAATCTAGTTTTACAAACTAGGTAAATATCTGCGTGCATATTTCTAATATGTGTCTCATATATTTCTTCATATGGATATTTCTCATATAGGTGTCGCCCTTTACGTAACCAAGTTTTTTTAATTATCGCGTTTTTTCTTTTCCGTGTCTTCATTATAAGAGAGTTGAAATTTGGTATTAAATTCTGTTATGGATTTGTTACACTGAATACGAGCTGCAGGTCGCTTTGCTGCCTCTTATAAAATGCTTAAATCAACCTGTGCAATGTTCAATGTAGTGCACAGCAGCTCCAGATTTACCCAATTAGTAATTTCTTTTCGATAAATAAAGTTGGTTCAACTCGATAGTTTCGGTAATCTCAATTTGGTCAATTAAAAGTATAGAAAATACATGTACCCAGAAAACCTCTGAATTCGCATTCTCATAAGGAATGGCATATACATGTACAATGTTTTGCACGTTTCCACCCATTTCCATATTTCAAAAATATTGCCATAAACCAAAACTTTCTCACAAGGTGATTAAAAGCCAGCCGTGATGTTATCGTGTGTCGCGTTTTCCCTCCAAGTGTCGCGATCTTGGGTTCGCATCTCCTCTTATCGAAAAATCAAGAAAGAAACACAAAAACCTGGGTGATATTTCTCCAATCGCGTATTCCTTTATGGGTCGCCACCACCCCCTCCATATAATGTCACAATGCGACCCCCGTTATATTTTCCCCATTTCAATTTTTTCGCTCCCGCTTCTTTTTTTAATAATAATAACATCACATTCAGTGCGACCACATCGTACAATGCCGCAATGGGGGCCAATAGCATTAACGACAATTAGAACGAATAATTCACAATCCGGGACCCATAAACACGGGGACGAGCATTGAGACACCCCCGAAAATGGTGGAGAAAAAGTACTTTAAAAATCCCATAGTACCGCATTACCATGCCTCGATTTGATCAAAGGAGCGCCTTTGTGGCTCAGAACATGAAAGATTCGAGTACAAAAACTACGTGGCTCTTCGGGATTTTATGGGTTTTAGGGATGCTCGAACACGAAATGGACCTTTTCCGAATTTGAATGTTTTAAATCGATCGTATCCCATAAATTAGTCGATGCCATAGGGCCGTTTGTGCATGGGTAAAGATGGGCTGGGGTCAATGCAAACTGATTCACGGACGTGCATTAACATTTCGACTGTTGGTCCAATGACAGTCAAATATGTTTTTTGGATATTACATATACTGATAAAACAAAAAAATTCTGACACGAAAAACATCGTGTTGAATGGAACACACAGTGAAACATGCCTGGCATTTGGCATAAGCCGCATCATCGTCTTGAATATTACTTAGATTTTACAGACGTGTTGCCACTATTAAAATTCCAAATTTCGAACATACATATGTATGTAGGGTAAAGCCTGCTTCGCACTGTCACGCACACGTCGATAACCGAACGTTTAACACCGTTGTATGACGTGGCTGTGCCGTTTCTGCGATTAAAATTACGAGAAAAAGGCGTGGCTAATAAAGTAGGAACAACTTTTGACGTAAGCTTAACGGTAACCGGGTACCATGAGTTGGTGCGTCCAATCAGGAATGGCTATGGTTGTAATTGAAACCCCGTCAATTTAATTTCTCTGATTGGACACTTAGACAATTTGCATGACGCGTAGCATAAATTCGTGATTTGTGCTCAAGCCCTTGTTTTAAGTTTAGCTGCTAGAGTGACAGTGTGAAGCAGACTTTAAGATCTGGGGCGTTCACAGCATAGTCAACGTTACAATGTGCCAAAAAAACTGCCATGAAAGCATTTGAAAAATACACTGTATCTCTCACAAATTTACATGTACATGTACACGTAAGCTTATATTTATTTACACACTTATGGAATATTCCACATGCATGTACGAGCTATTTCTTATTTTCCATACTGCATACAGTTACGTAAACAGGTATTGCTCACCCTGTATTGCTCAACCTTGTCACGGTTCAAGCCCGTTTCTTCCACTCAGGGTCGCCATAATTGAATTGTAACTGAAAATTTGAATATCGGAGATATTTCTTCCTGGACATTATTATGCCAAATGCCGCTGTCATAAAATGACAGGCATTCGAACAGAAGGATTGCCATTTTGATTCAGGCAAATTTCTTCCTCCATTTCCAAGTTGCATTTCTGTATAAATGCAAGCACGCCCTGATGCTGTATCCCCTTCTATACTTACAGGGTAGTGAGAAGATGAGAGGGTGCGGGAACCCACACACATAAAACTTACCAATTCAAATGTGTACGAATTACTAAACTCGTCAAAAATATTCTTGAATAACAATAAAAATCATCCTGGTGGACTGCGTCAATGAACAGGAAATTTAGAGACAAAAGCGATACCCTGAAAGACGAGAGATCAAGCCCGAACTGATTTCGCCCTGGGCACAAATTTCCATTTTCCTAAAAAGAATGAATATAAATCGTCATATTGAAATGACATACAGCATCCTTCAACATAGGCTCTCTGAAGGTATCTACAGTATAATCATTGCTTATAGACTCGGGAGCACACCCCGTGCAGTACAGGGTGAGTATGTTGTGCGCATTTTTAAGCTTCGGCACCAATTTCTGATTTAAACAAAATATAACGAGTCGTATTCATTTATAAATGATCTCCGAGGTATTAAAGGGTTAGGGTTCACAAAAATCAGGCATGTTCCAGCAAAGTCGAGATCAACATTGTTGAACGTCACGTTTTGTCTTGTGCGACAATTTAGTTTCCGAATATGCATGTACACTGACACAGTGTTGCAAATTCTATTTATTTTTGGTGCATAAAAATATTTGAAGCTAGGAATATAAATTATAAAATCTGTGCCACACATGAGCATGAACTTGTAAATTCATATATATACAGGATATAAGGCAACCGAATGAAGTTCCTATTCAGTAGAACCTCCAAAGTTGACCACTTCCCTATGTTGACGTCTATATGTTGACCATCTGCATCTCTGTATGTTTAATGTTCACCACTAGGACTGACACAATAGTAATTTACTCTCTGTATGTTTACTAGCATGTTCTCAACATGTAAAGTCATGGACGATTCCATTTATTGGCTGCTTGCAAAACTTATATACCGTACACCCCTAAACAGTAACTGTCTCTATACAGTAGAGGTAAAGAGTTCAGTTTGAAACACTTCAGTACCATTTAACACTTTACTGTTCGGGTAATTGCTGGATAAATTTGCAGCACACTATCAATACTGGTATTGTATTATGAACATTTTAAAACAATTATTCACGAATGATTGATGATTACTGTAAAACGTAAGTACATGCAGTAAATGGAATTAAAATCCTGTGGCAGTGCAAGCCTCGGTCCATATGTTGACCACCTCCTTATGTTGACTGTATAAAACTGTATACTGTATAAAAAGAAACTAAAAAATGCGATCGATGATGTGATCGTGAGGTATTCGATACGTTAAATTGTCTATAACGTTTCTTGGAATTGTTTTATATGAGAACGACTCAATGCGAATGGAATTTGTAATACATATATACATAGTTCTAGACACGAAATATATTTTTTCAAGAAGACATAATTCAACTCACAATGTCAGTCAAATTAGCTAAATGAACAGATTTTGGTTCATTTTTGGAAAATATTTGTTCGTTTTTTTACTGTGTGATCTTTCGAATTAGCTTAATATGTCCAGAAAAAATAATGATTTTTGCTCTGGCGATCTTCATTCGTCATTATTTTGAACTTCTCCTAGCTTCGTTAAGTGATGACATCACCATTGACCGAAAAAATTGTAATTTTTCGACATTCTTATTAAAAGTAGCTCAAAAATGATAGCGATAGTATGACACATGAGAAATTGGTCCCGTCCAATCTGGCCCTGTGGGGCAGTGATGGCGTGGTCAGCGAACAATGACACTTTTTTAGCTCGACCACATCAATGTATATGGGTCATGCGGTGGCCTAGCCCGGCTCCTTCACACCCTGTCAAAGATCCCGCTTGTTGTCTGCCGGACAATCATTACCACCCTCAAAAGCATTAAGAAAAAAAGACCCGAAAATCAAGAGCCGTTAAGACCAGCTAATCTTTTATCCACCAAATTCTTACGTGATTCTTTCAAGGCATTCAACGGTCTTATCTTGGCCAAAAGGCCCCTATCACCTGGGTCCGCGTTTTTTTCACTTTGACAGTGATGGATTTGAGAATGCTAAAAAATGGAGCATAAGCCCCAAAAACCCAAGATGATCTGGTGGGAGGCAAACATTTATGAATTGAAAATCCGGGCATCCAAATCGCCGTGCCAAGGGGGCAGATGAAAATAGGATAGGTCACGTTAGAATATGAAAAATCGTACAATTTTCTTCAGCAGGGTCCACATAGGGTCTAGCCTTGGGGTCAGCACAGCCACATGGTCAGTTTGGGATCGTTATTGTTCCTACCCATGATGGGGCCACCCAAGGGGTCGCTCATAAATAACGATATGCAGTTCTGACCCCTCTCATCCATCCATGGAAATTCCCTCAAAAATACTCAAATTTGCCCGATATAAACAATGCTTTACTAATCCCACATTACAGCATCCCCTAGTGTTATTTGGTTGTTTGCGATGGGATGTGATGTTAGTAAAATTTATAATTTTCTTCACTTCGCTATTTTTCACCTTTTCATTAGGCCAAAATTTCAAATCCATCATGCTTTATAGACATCTGATACAGTGTACAAGGATTTGAAATTTCTTACTTTCCTCAATTTATATAATTTTTATTCTTCCTTGTTTTAGGAGTGTTAAGGATTTGTTTAGGATACAAAAAATTACGTTTTAAGATAAAATGTCTAAGCTTACATCAGACGTAATAGAAGCGTGACCAAAGTAAATCTGAACAAATTTCAAGAAAACTTCAAACTTAAGGTGAAAATCTTCAAAACGTAGTCTGTAAACAGATAACTAATAACATTATGACGCACTCATGTCACTCAGAACGAGAGATAAAAATGTCAAGACACACCATACGTACACATGTTCTATGAATTTTGTAATGATAACTATTATTCGGTTGAGACGGTTCCCAATAATTCAAATCTCCCGCCAGACGAGGGATGTCCTCTAGTGGTGAGTGTGGCGGACGAGTCTACCCGAGTCACCGAGGGGAAGGGAGGTTCGGCAAAGCGCGTTATGTGAAAGCATTTGAAAATCTATACATGTACTATAGGTTGCTTCTGAATTAATTTAATCATGATTCCACACTGCATATGTACATGTATACCACATAATAATATTACTATGTGCTGACAACATGCTAAAACAATTTGTATGTAGAATTTCTAAATGATGACATACTGGGTGGGACAAAGAAACTGAAATTTTATAAAAGATTAACATAAGAACTTTAAACATTTGTAAAATTATGTTTAACTTCATCACATTAAAGAGTATCAAATGCCATTTAAAAGTTATTCTAAGATCAAATCACAATCTCCTTTCACTTCGATGGAGAATTCGATTCACTGGTAAGAAAAAATATCGAATTCAAATCCCGATGAAATAAATGGAGATCGACTTTCGACTCCCCCCATTCCTACTTTCATCTATAACAGATATATTTGCTTATAATCAGTCCTGTAGACTAATACGCGAAATTTCGTCTGCAATGTTAAATGCTTGGACCATGCTTTTGTGAGCAAAACATCATGACGTCATTGACGTCATTTAATAAATATGGGGCATGAAGTGGTGAACAACGCGCTTTTGCTTGAGTGTGTCATCATTTGTTGAAATAAGATTTCACAGTAATTGCTTCAGGTTTATTGTGGCGTCAATGATGTCATCCTGTCATGCGCACAACAATCATGGCAATGGCAAATAACATGGCAGACAAAATTTCTGGTACTAATCTACAGGTTATAAGGTAATGTTATGTGTAGGGATGGAGATCGAAAATCGATCTTAAGCCTAATCTCCATTCATTTCAATGTGATTTGAATTCGATCTTTTTGCTACCAAGTTATTAAATATCCCCGTTTCATTGGCCCTCCCGGTACATGCTTACCATTGCTTAACCATGACGGGACACCCCGAAAGCAGGTCATGAACTGGGACAAAGTTGATAGAGACACGTATTGCACATGGCCTGTATACGGTTTAGCTTGGCATGGTCAGTGTGCTACTACAATAGTCCGTGACCCACTTGACCATGACTGGACATATAGTGGACGAATAATATTTTTGAAAATGCATAATGGTCAACAACTGGCCATTGTTAACGATGGCATTTGAGTGAGTGACCGACCGGATCTTGAAACGCTCTAGAATCTCCCTTCAGGGTACATTAGGTGATGGTCAGAGTGCCATATACAGTTGACATTTGAGTAAAATACCAACATGTACAGTGTATATGTGTATCAACTTGACGTGTTTTCGTCTCATATTAACAAGTGTTCTAGACGTGTTTACCTATGTTTGTTACCTATGTTTAAACATGTTTATGGCACCTAAATTCGCCAGCGTTTATATTCCACACGCCAGACGTTCTATCGTCAAACGAAATGTAATTTTACAAGAATACCGGGTGTAGTTACAGTATAACAGCAGTCGTTTAGCAGAATGTCTGCTACCACGAGGATTTAAAACAATAATGAACCACATTTATTTTAATTTGCTATGTCACTGATATTTTTCACCATTAGGAACACAACACTATTTTTCAGCATAATTTATTAACAGTGATTTTTTTGCAGAACATTTTTTGTTTTATATACTGAAGCAAATATTTTTTCAAGATTGTGGTATTAAATTTGTACAGTATTTCTTGCTGGTTCGGTATTTCCAAGATTTCTTTGTTATGGTTTACTTTCGCACCGAACAAACTTACAGAATTCAGAATTCAAGTTAATCTCATATTAAAGATTAGAGTTAAGATTAGCCCTGGTTTCGCTTCTTTCTTATTTAACTTGCTGCTATAAAGGGCCTTTTTTACCTTGGAATACGTACACAAATTCAAAATAAATTGTTTGAAAAATGGGTCTACTAAAAATATAATTAGCTAAAATAATTCAAATCAAACATTTTTTTATTTTATCGAGTTAATGCCATGTTTAGTTTCAGATAAAAACCAGACCAATAAGTGACCAATACGTGTCAGTATATAAAGATTGTCTTTCATTTGAAGATTTATATCATTCGAATGATAAAAATTAAGGTGGAAAGAACTTCGTTAACTACCTTGGAAGTTACTCGATCCATGCAACGGTATTCAGTTTTAAGACATCATTTATTAGCACTTTAAACTGTTCAGAATCATGCGACATTTAAGCGGCAAATAGCATTTTCGAATAATCGCCGTAATTGAATAATTGAGAAAATTATTTTTGATTTTGGAGAAAATACTGAAAACGGTATGGGCTCGTTCAGACCAGTTAATCTATGGGAAATCTAGTTGTTCTATAGATTGGAAGGACTAACGATACTCGAGTGACCAGCACATTTATGAGCTTTCAATATATCGGAAAATTCAACAAACGATATGTTTTTTATCGTGTTGCAAAAATGTCGTGGGTGCCCATATTAGGAGTTGCCCAGTCTAGGAGAAAAGTTGGTGAACCAGCTCCCATGTCCGAGCCGGACATTGAGTTCAATGAAGCTTCCCATGAAGGACTCAATGGTAGCAGGAGTTGCTCACCTATTTTACCGCCCTCTTTAGATACTCGCCAGCAGCACTTCATTTTCGTTAAGTAGCAAGATTAATGAGAAAATAGTTGCTAGAATAACTCTGAATCGAAGCCCGAGTTTTGTGCCGCTTTTCCCTCTTTTTTCCCGGCATCCAATATTAATGCGATGTCGAAGTTTGTATGGCGCTAGGGGGAGGGTCAGGACAAGGTGGACGGGGAGGGAAAACAAAATCGGATGTAGACATTGCTGATTTTGCTAAACTATAACGTCAAACGCAGTCATCCATAAAGCCGCTGGACATTTGGGGGAGAGCTTGGACATGATAAATTTGAAAATATTTGAAAAAAAATTTTTTTTTAAAAAAAAATACATGTCATTATGGAGGCGAAAGAGTGTTCGAGTTCACATTTTCTAGGTCGGCAACCATGAGCCGCTTAGGGGTTCAAGCCCCCAAATATTCATTACGCCAGCCTGGGCTCGAACTAGGGCCAGTCCAGATTTATGGCATACCGAATTTCGTGCTTACATGTAAGACAACGTATCGACACAACGCGACGATAGGTACGCGTTGTTGTACGTGGACATTCCCTCCTCCAAAAGCACTTTTCGTGTCATTAATACAATAAACGATGAAAGGGGCCAGACATAAAATTTATGGCAAATCCGAATTTTTAAAAGCTGTACATCTTGATGTGATATTTAACAGGTGACTGGCCAAATCTGCAATTGAATTTCCCTGATTTTTCCAGGATTTCCAAGCACTTTTTGGAAAATTTCCAGACTATTTTAATAAATACATTTTACAGAATTTATCCAAATAAATGCTTTATGGTGTAAATTTTAGAAGGTATAGACCTGACCACGAAATGATGGAATTGGAATTATGATATTGCAACAATTTTCACACATAATACAAGTTACATATATGCAAAAATGGTGTGCCCAATTATGCTAAATTATGAGCAGGAAATCTTTTATCCGTCCTTTTACAAGAAGTTTTCAAAGTACATTTACATGATGACAAAGATGATCCAATCAAGTAATATAACGTATTGTTCTTGTAAATTATGTAATACACAGGACAAGAGCATTGATATTTTTTGAGGAACAAACATTTCACATCCCCAGAAATTTTATAATATTTTTACCAAGCCATATAAACATTTTCTTATTGACTATATATGTACATGTACAAACTGTGGCTATTTGTACTGAACGTCATGACAACACGAAACAGAGTCAAATTCGTGACATTAATTAAATCTCTGTAATCGAAAGTGATGTGACATGCTGTAGAAAATTCTCTTAAAGCATAAGTCAAAGAAAAAACAAAGCAGGACATAAAGCGAGCCCATAAGGGCTAAACAATATTAGCCTGGAAGTTCAGAACCGATCTCATCGTTCTCATAAAATTTAATATGCGCGCCACCCCATGCACACAGCTCATAAAAGTGCAAACAACAAAGCACCTTCAACTTTCCCATTAAAACCCCAACGCCTCTCTTACGAGAGCGATGGAAAAAAAAACTTTAATATGAAATATGAAATAATAAACAAACGTGTGAAAAAAAATTGGTCAATTCCGCGCCATAGCACGGAATTCGTAAAGAAATATGCAGCCAAGCGAACGTTTTTTTCCATTCTTCGCTTCTATATATGGCCTCCTCCTCCCCTGTCTATTCTTAATTCAGTTTCCAACGGCAATATCTGGCCATGCTATGTTCTATAATTTACAATAAAGTATAACGCTCGTAAATCAGGTTATGCAAACTATTTGCAGTCAATATTGGGTACTGCTGGACAATTCATTCGAAAATCGCATAAAAACATCGGGGGGAAAAATCAAGAAAAAATAAAGTGCGAGTGTCGATGGGGAATGGAAAACATTGAGGAGCGGGAATCACAAAGTTCCAAACAAATACCACATTCAGTACCTCTCTTACTGCGAGAAGATAATTATGTTATGGAAATGAAATATCTACACTTACTACATGTATATAATAGCCAAGATCTGTCGGTTTATCGCTATGTGGAATGCCGCGAGAGGTATGGGGATCAATATCTTACACCTTGAGGTATTTTTTAACTACAGTAATCCTCTGTCCATGCTATTGGACAGGGTTGATATTTTTAGTTTAGGATAGGGTGGCGTTATTATAATATTAAGGAAAAATGTCATTGCCAGCCATCTCGTATTATACAGTGTTTTTTTTTTTTTAAATTTCCACCTTGATTATTATAAAAACGCTATGTGATAGAGAAATCGTATTTGGGGGAATGTTTGAAAACTATTCGCAAATGTCAGTCACCCACCCCCTAGCCCCTACTGAACCCAACTTCAAAATTTCAAATGACAAAGGATACCTTGTGATACCCTAACTAAAGCCCATTAAAATGTTTAATTTTGGGGCAAGCGAAATTGAAATCCCACCCAATCAGTCGCTACGTTAAAAATGTATTTTCAGTCTTATTTTAATAATTTATATTATAATCCAAAAATATGGAATTACATTATGAAACCGCTTGAAACCATTCACAACATTACTATGGCGCACGAATCTGCAGAAATCTGCACTTACCAATTTTTCGAAATTTGTAAAAGTGAAAACTACATTTTTCATTGCAAGAAATGTACACATTATAGCTGAGAAATGTCAATATATTTCCAATTTACATTTGTTAACTGGATTTTTCTGTAAGATAACTGGAGAATAGTTGAGGATGGCATGGCATCGCATAATGATATCAACAGGTTTCATTAATTATATCGAAAATGCCTTTTTATCTTGTTTATAAGCTAGCAATTCATGGTTCAATAATTTTTCTTAAAGATAACAATGTATATTAATAGAACAAGCACATCCGGAGCTGTTGAGGAGGTATTTTACGGGTGCATTATCGATCAACTTTGGAAGTAAAGACCATTCTTCGCCATTTTATTCGTGTTCATTTCAATGTACTCGAGTTGCTTTAACTTGCCTTCACCTTTTGTTAGAACCATTATGAATATGCATGTACATGTAGGCTTACATTGTAGATATATACAGAAAATGCATTGACTTCATAAGCCTGGACACATGTGCTGAACTCAAAAACACGCCAAATTCATAATCATAGCCAATACAAGCGCAATAAATTTAAAGCAAATAACATGTAATATCATGTGGAAATGTTTTCAGAATGTTATTTAAATGTTACGTTGCCACAAAGATGTAAACGGACAGAATGTCATCTACAGGAGAATGGTGGGTGATGTGTCTATCTCAATTGTAAATGGGCTATATTCCAATGGATTTTCGCCAAAGTAAACATTCTTGTTTTCCAGAATACTTGAGAATTTGTGGACCTTGTCATCCTGCAAACGCTACTGAGCGACCATTTTGCCTCTTACTGGCGCTATAAATGTAACTCTGGTAGTGATGGACTTTTTTAAACAAATTCTCCATTATTCTGGGACACAATGAATCTTACTTGGCGGAAATCCATCAACAACTAATAAAAATACATCCCATTTACAATAGATAGTGATATAAAGTCCAGCCTTTCTACATGTATGACATTCCGTAGTATCATATGACATAGTTACCCAAGAACTTTTCTGTTCCCGCTCACGGGTTCGAATCCCAGTCAGGGCAACGATGTTCCAAGAGGAAGCCAAGGCAAATGGATGAGTCGAGAAAATTCGTTCATTCATATTCCCATTTCGACTTTGGCTTTCTTTTTTGGTGCAAATCGAGACAAAATTTGCCTAGTACTTTTTCGGAGTAAAATGGATTCCGGAATTCTCCATATTTTCGCTCACAACCGCGTTCATTGTCCGCTCCTGACCCAGGACTGCATGGGTGGCAATGGTGAACCCAACGCCACCAAAATCTAGATTTTTTTCTAACATTTATGGTCTCTACCCTTTCACGAATCTCGGAAGCCATCGCATGCTGATGGACAGGGAATAGTTTGCCATGCAGGGTGAATCCCTGCAAAAATCGGGCACAAAAGGGTCATTTGCAGCCATTTGTCCCTTTTCCAAAGCTTGCCCAACTGCGAGTGACCCCGGTGGACATGATTATTATGCACGAACAGAAATGCAGATTGGCCAGCACAATGCAGCATCGTGGCAATGGATGTGGGGGAGGCCATTCAAAAAATGCAAACTGATGGATAGGTGAGGAAGAAGAGAGGAGGCAGACGGGGGGGTACCAAAGAAAAAAAAAACCCAATTCTCCATCATCCTTTAGCACATCCCATACGCAACGAAGATTGCACTCCATCATTTATGCATCGTTATCTAGCAGTCCCTATTTGAACCTTCGTCATTGAAACAGCGTCCGAAGGCTTTAGGAAAGATGGATTCTCACCTCTTTGAGGCAAGTTCCGATATTTTAGTCACGTGCCGAATCAACCAGTTACACAGTGGTGGCCACACGCCGTTTTAGAACTTTTTCTTCGCTTCGACCATGACATTTAAGATATTCACGGGAGGGTTCGAAAGTAAGCCGTGCGTTGGTCTTCATATGCAACGCAGCAAACTGTATATGCTGTGTAAATTATTTCCTTTACCAATACATATTTTTTAATTTTTCCAGGATTTTTTTAACATTTCGCTTTGCTTTGAATGCTGGTATGAGGGTAACAAGCTGTGAAAATAAATATCACAGATGACAAATATGTAAGATATGTGAGCTATGGTCAGCAGCTGCATTGTGTATGATGTTTCACAACTGATTCATTACACCTGATTCACAAAATCATCACACCGTGGCTGGTGGTAAAGTGATCGTAAGAAACTGAAGAAAAGAACGACATTTGACAGATATCTACGTGTCCATGTAAGCTTTATGTATCTTTAGAAACAGCATGTTGTTGCCTCAGATGATGAAACAAATATGATTTACTCGAATCAAATAAGCCATCATATGTTATACTGTCGTTTCGTCTAACTTTTGATGGAAACAATAAGAACCACGTAATAAAGAATTTCGAGCTATACAATCATCATAGTGATGTGCAAATTTTAATTCCATGTTCAGATTATAGCGAGAAACACGACCCCAACATCATAATAACGTTTTATTTCGCTGAGTATACGATGTGATGAATGTGCGGCAAATTACTACGTTTAGATGCAGACTTAAATTGAACATTACTGACATGTATTACATGTATTTATTGTTTTAAACTTTCAATAAAATATTCTGAAACAAATTTCTTCGTTCAACAAACTCGGAAACCATGCAGGATTTTTTCAATCTAAATCGAATCCTGCTGCTACTAAGAAATTTCACAAATGAAAATAAAAATCCAATAGTCACATAGATGCGAAATGGTCGTTGAATAATACGTCTTTGTATCCAACGTGAATGGAATAACAACGGCAAAAGAATGAATAATTCCCGCAATATTTAAAAAGCAAAATCCTCAACAATGCGCATGTCCACTCTGCGCGTCCCTCCGCCAGCATAATCGGATGCAAATTGTAACACAGCAACAAGCAGATAAAGGAATTGTTGAGTTGCAAGTGAAAAATGTAAATTATGCCAACGTTTTTATTTTTTTTTTTCTGGAATCCTGGGTTTGACAATTTCCAATGTTGGAAATTTCATTTCGCAATTCGGTTTTTGTAACCAAATGGCGATTTTCTTGAGCAGCGAGAAATTAATGACCCGTACAGTTGGTAGGGTCGGAAAAGGAACAAGTCGAGGGGGACGACAAGCAGGCTCTGATCTGCTATTGAGCGAAAAAACAGGATGTTTATATGCCAATTTCTGAGCATGAAAATTGAGTGAAGACGACTCAATAAAACAAATGCCATAGTAGAGAATCGTATATTCGAGGGTCTATAGTATAATTACAAATACAAATATTCTTCCCCTACTACTGAATTGTGTGATCCGCCCTGTCTTTTGTTCAAGCAAAATTTTGTCACATCTTCCTTACAGAAAAAATTTTGAATCATTAAGCATAGACCTATATGTTTCTCATATTTAGGATGGTGTGAGTTTTTGAAAATTATTTTTGAAAAATAGTTTTGTGTTCCCAAAAGATATATAGCTAGTGACTAACACTATTATGACTAACAGTAAAAATTTCAACGCAGCAGAATGGGCCCTCTATAGGAACGCCAATTTAAGACATTGTGACACAATGCGAAAACAAATGCTACAGGCAACTTACACACGAAAAAGGAACATCGTGAATATGCTTAACCCACGTATTCATTTTACTCTGAACATCTTCTAAACACAACTTGATAAAAACTAAGCAATATTGTAGTTATTTTTTGAAAAAATTTTACAATAGTGAAAAACAGGCAACTATTTTTCCCAAAAATATTTTTTTAAATAAGAAAAAATGATGGCCTAAATATGTAAATATGTGTAAATGTTCTTTTTAGACGCGTCGTAGTATTTGTAAAACTGCCAAATTGGACCAAGAACATTAAAAATATTGGCTGTTCATCGTTTAGTGCACATGTAAATGTACATGCAGTGTTAATGGAAGCACAAGAAACAATATAGTAAAATGCTTTAAAATAAAGAAGAAATGGCCTTTGTGTGTAATTTTATAAGGTAACGCGGTATCGACCTTATAGCCTCGCCCTCATTTGGAGTCCACCAATTGCTTCTCTTTCTAATGGACTAAACTTAATGTTTGCTAACAGGCAGCCTAAGGCAAGAACAAACTTATCCAATGATTACGGCAATGTTCAGCATACCACAAACTACCTAATTTCGAACATTTTACAACCAAACCCGTTTAGGAAGATCGAATACATATGTATGCACGACTCCGTGTGCTATTTAAGCCAAGTTGTTCCAGACATGTACACCTTTTGGTACATCTTGCACTTGAGAAATGTTGAAGAAAGTACATGTACTGTATGTGGTATTTTAGTTGATAAAAACGGTACGTTTTGATCACCTAGGGTTAATTGTGAGTGAAACAACACGTGAGTTTAGAGATAGATAGATGCACTATACAGTGGACTCCGATTAAAGTGATCACATTGGGCCCAGGCTATTTTGATAACAATAGCCGAATGACAAGAAAGGGCGATCGTTATTTAATTTGAATTCTTATGTACATCACATAATTTAACTTCACAAAGCTATTTACAGCTAAAAATCACTTAAATTGGTTTGCTAACAATTTTTTGTATGGGCCTAAGTTCGTTAATGAAATGCATACTTGCATTGAATTTGAAAATTAATTGATTTATGCTGCACACCAAGTCAAATTTCCAACGTTGTATTAGTGCATGCTTCTGTCATCTCAGAACATTTTGGTGTTTCTCAACAAAGATGCACGTTTCACATTCGCCAATATAAAAAACATTTTCATCAGTTAGCTCTTTAATTCACAGATAGCCTGGCAAGTATCCGAATTAGTAAATGGGGCTGCCATTGGAATATTTTCGTCAATGAATATCGAGAATTTGAAAAGATATTTCCCTGATCGAATCTTTAATATTCATAGCACATGGGACATCATTTTAGACATTTTCTTCCAAAACTTCTTATTCCTCGTGTTTTACGAATAATCCACGAGGGAAAATTATACCAGTTAGTGAATTGTTGATTACAATAACGGTTGATTTCGCTTTGTATTTGTATACAAGCGTTCGGGACTCAGCAGTTTCGATAACAATAAACGAGTAATTACAATATCCGCGATCACAATAAACGTGTAATTACAATATCCGCGATCACATTAAACGGAATCCACTGCACTGTACTGTATTTGGCATTTTAGTTGGTAAAAATGTTAGTTTGGTCACCTAGGGTCGTGAGTGAAACAACACGTGAGTTTAGAAATAAATACACGTATCCATCATAAATCGTAGAGAAAAGCACCAGGGGGAATCGGGCAAACTGGACAATATAATTTATGGATGAACCCTTTCGTGCAAGCTGCAAACTTTCCTGGTCGCAACACTTTCTGAAGGAGCACGAATGTAGAATTCGAGCGTCCAGCAGCAAAATTTTCCATCTGACCCCACCCACTTCAGGCACCTCTTTCCTTTCTCATCCCCAGCGAGCTGACCCCTTGTGACCCGTCCCGTCCCCTGTCCTTCTTGCCCGCAGCTGTGTTGTCTAGACAGCCTAAATAGCGCACACACTGGCTTCCTTCGCCCAAACTGTCCCAGGCCAAGTGACCCCCTAATACCTCGTCTTGCATCCACTACGTAAGAAGCCATTTACCCCAACAGGGTAGCATTTTTTCTCCCTTAACCTACTTCTTGCTCCCCCTCGTCCTCTCCTTTTCCCCCGCATTACCTCCAGGCGCTTCGACCTTTGCCCTGGGCCGGACTCCACAATGGGGTGGCTTTTTAAAGGCTGGAGGTAGCCGGGGGTGAGGAGGCCTGAAGAAAATGGCTTGTTTGGATTTAAGATAAAAGTGAGGTTGAAAAAAAGAAGAAAAAGTGGAGGGGAGCTTGAGACGGGCAATGGTCACTCCACTGGTCCGAACTGGACAGTCGATTTAGATCACGGCTTTAACCTCGAACCTCCAGCTAAGGGAAAACGGAAGGTCAAAAATGACCCAACGTGATGTAATGCAAAATCAGCTAGGAGTAACAAGAGGTTTCTGAAATGAATATCCACATGCAGTGTAGTTAATAATGTCAGTGCATGACGTCACTACGCTATGGTCAGCTATTGTGGACAACCCTGGTGGAAAGATTAGTATGGATCAGTATAAAATTCATAGTGATATCAGTACATATTTACTGATATATGGTGAT
>JAQGAF010002294.1:0-23601 GCA_034687865.1 Kryphioiulus occultus | reverse complement strand
AAAATAACCGCAAAAACGGAAAAAATGGACAAATTCCACGAAAACATTTGGCCAGGTGTAAGGCTCACCCTTAAGTTTTTAATTTCACTAAAATATATAATAAAACGTTAGAAATTCACCAAACGGCTGGTAATCTGAGGAAAAATTCAAAATTTGGCTGAGATCTTCCGAATTATGTTTTATCTATAATATTTATAAATTTATATAAAAATTGGGTGATTGCTTATATAACTCTGAATGCGTCATATTCTGTCAGTCTCATTGGGTCTGTTTTTGATAATTTCAAAACTCACATCGTTAATTTCAAATTTACAATTTCACCGAGCTGTCAGTTACTCGAAATTACCCTGACCGATTCAAAGCATAACTGATGGCCCATTGCCATTTGATGAGGAAATCGTATTATACATGTTCTGGTAAATTATAGGTTATGAAGATATTTAATCTGAAATGAGGTCAATAATATTTATAATGCGCGTTTTTATAAACGAATACGCCTCAAATTTCAATTGAATATCCCTGTGTGCTGGCAAACTTCAAACCACATCGACTTTTTTGAAGGTCTGTACAAATTACAGTAGATTTCAATGAAATCGAAAATAAAATGAGAGTGTTTTTTAAAGGCTTAGTTCATACATTAATATAAACAAGCAACGACCTGTATGTGACCTCCAACAAATAGGTGCATTATTTGAAAATTCCTAAATGATCTATTATTTTTTAAACAAGACAAATGTAATTTAAATATACTGAAATATGTGAGTATATTACGAGAATTGCATGAAATTGCAAAATACATCAAAAGAGGTTCCTATCATATACAGCAGAGGGCTCTCATACATTTCTTTGCCTCAAATAATATTTACATGAATATTAAAATAATGTTGTTATAATAAGGAAATTGTTTCCATAAATGGACACAAAAAGATTTAAACGCAGAAATGCAAATAAGCGGCATACGATTTAAGGTATATGGTGTTTTTCTAAGAGAATTGGAAAATTTTCATAATGTTTACAATATCAGGCATATCAATAAGAAGAATAATTGCTGTACCTTAGCTTTGTTTTACTACGTAGAAATCTGAGTTCAAACATTAGAAGAACAACAATTTGACTAATAACAGGAAATATTTATCTTGGAATAAGTTCCACTTCACACGAAAGACAGATTAAAAAACAAGGCGTGTTATTAAATATTGATTCTTAATATAATTACACCAACGAGGTATTATTAAATTCCGGAGTTCTATTTATAGTGACGGTTATAATAGATTGGGAAAATTAATAAATTTGAGAATTTCGAATAACAACCCTCCTACGAACATCTATGATATTTAGTCTAAACGTTTATCATTATTTTTCAGAAACGCAATAAAATTAAATTTAAATGCCTAACTGACATTCAGAATCGAATTGCTTTCTTGCTTTATAATTTCGTAGATTACATCGCATATGTGGGTTTTGGATATTGAGAAATCACACGAACGTCAGCTTCACATTAACCTCTCATGAATATGTTCGTCACAAAAATGGCAGTAAAAGGGCCAGTCACTGGTATTTTCTCAGAATTTTTTTCCAAATGAAACGAATAGGAAAAAAATCAAGATAATGATACTAATCCGAAAATTCAAAAGTCGGTTTATTGCCAAATTACTACTAAATGTAGCATTTTAATACTTGCCAAGGATTTGATATTTGTTTCAATTGACAGTCGTTATATCAAAAGCAAACAGAACACAAATTTACATAAGAAAACAGTGAATTTAGATGAATTTTTTTTAAATTGACACTTTCATTAATGTATTTCGCAGAACTTCTCATCATCTGTGACTCTTCCAATTTACCTGATAATTATACAGGTTTTCCAGGTCAGGGGAAACCCTGTAAATGTGCAATAGGGTTCTCCCAGATATTAAATTTTCGACTTCCCTGATTTTTCCAGGTTTTTAAACCAAATTTCCTGATCACTGATATTGCGAAAACTTAAAATATGCCAGCGTAAGGGTTACTGTATTTATCCCTTATTTTATATAAACAGGAGAAAGAACAAAAAATGTCATAAGGAAACAGCAATTTTTTTTTGTTAACGGATAATTTCATTACGAATTTGTTCCGCATTTACGATTTTTGTGTTAAAGAATGCTTATCTATGTAAAATATATTATTGACTTGTTGGGTCTCCCTGATTTTTCAAGGTTTATCAAGACTTTTTCATGCCCTGTTTAATTTTCAAGACTTCTCCATATTTTAAAACAAATTTCGTCGATCAATCTTAACAGTGAAAATGCAAAAATATGACATATATACTGTTACTGCTTATTATATACAAATAGGAGACAAAACAAAAAATTTAATAAAGAAACAGTAAATTTAGATTCGTTTTTAAACTGACAATTGCACTATTAACTTCTTTCACAGATTTTCTTGTCATATCTTAAATTTTCTGTTAACCAATAACTATGAATTCCCCTAACTTTTTCAAAGTAAAGCAATTTTCCTCATACTTTTTCAAAGTAAATCAATTTCCCCTTGACTTTTCCAGGAATTTTCAATTCCCCTGATTTTTCCAATTAAGTTTTCCATGTCTGGCATAGAATCCTGTAAATTTGTTAGCATGCACAAAAACGAAAATTACGATTCTTTCGAAATAAACTCAGAACAGTGTAGATGAATTACAGCAAGTCTCTGCCCACTTCAAATACGGTAAAACTACTCCACAGCCTGCTACTCGATGGAGAAAACAAACTTAGCGTAAAACCGTACACTTATAAAGCTTTTTTACAAGGGGGATTTAGGTCATTATCTGGGTTACTTCGGTTCTGAGAAAGTGAAAAATGGTCCCGGGTGTAATCTCAGTGAACTTAAGTTAAAGAGTAGGTCCTTTGGTTTTGGTCTGTCGCATTTTCCAACTCATCCGTGTTATTGCTTAACTTTCGGTTTTTTTTTCAAATCGTCAGTTAGCACGATTAGAAAACCGCTTGTTTATTTCTTTTAATTTTGTTTTCTCAGTGGCCTACATGTACATGAAATGGTGAGGCCACACGTTGACTACTTTTAGCCCACGCGGCATAAGTGCAAACCAACTGTTGCGCATTTGCGATGGGATGCACCAATTAGAGCCTTAAGAATAAGACAAGAAGAGACCAATCAGTGGCCGCATTTCACGCTAAAACAATAACGCCGTGGATTCTTGGACCAAATATGAGCACACGTGTGATGTCACATCAGGCCATTCCAAAACCTATTTAAAATCCCGTCTGGAGTGGAATCTCTTCATTCGACACTCGATTTGTTGCCTAGAAAGTTTGCCATTTCAACCAGGGTGCCTAAGAATTGCAAGACAGAAAGGTTTTCTCGGAACACCTTAGCCTTACCAATCGTCATACGTCAAGATCAAGATCCCCCATCATTCGCTACCTTTTCCTCATGCGAGTCACTAACCTGTCAGCATCCGTTCACCTGATGCTTCTGGGAGTCATTTTCTTGGTGGTGGTTTGTGTAACAGCTACCGCATTACCACCACCGCACTTCGTCCAGCAAAACCTGGCCAGCAAATCCTTGGTAAGTATCTGTTTACTTTTCACTGTTTTCCACTTTAATTCTTAATCGTGTTAATATCGACGCATGTTCTGATTATGTAAAATTGCAATATGAAATTACTGTACGAGTAGTAGCGGATTATTACATGCAATTCGAGAAGATATTTCTAATTAAATAACAGTATGTATTATTATTATTAGTATTATTAAATCTGATGTTAACAGTAGTATTATTAATAAATCTATTTTTAAGTTGCATTTTCCATTAAGTTTAGTTTCGTGCATACTACCAAAAAAGACGTACCAAATTTGTACGCTTGAACGAGCATCTTTCAAACATAATTCATTGTTACGCTTTTTGAGACCACTTTTTTTTCACTAAAAGAACAAAAATATTAGTTTTACCTTTCAGTATGCAATTATTCTTTCATGCTCTGTTTCTTTTAAAATTATATTTTAAAAGCAACATTTCAAATCCATTTTCACTAAAAAAAACTAAAAAAATATGTTTAGTTCATTATTTGATGAATTTTGCCGTGCGCATTTATTCTTTCTTTTAAAATTAGTTTTTAAAAGCCACATTTTGTAAAACGCAAACGAAAAAGGATATTATCGTTCTATAAAGGTTCTGAAGTTCATTAGGAGACAAAACCATGTCTTGCTTTGGTTGCGTTTACATTGTCAAAACAATGTAAAAAATTCACAATGATTCTGACTCCTAGAAAATTTGTTAGACAAATTCAGTATAACTACTATAGCATCATAAATAACATTAATTAACGTAGCAGTGTTACTGGTGTATGTTGAGTGGCAAACCATCTTGAAATCTCACTTTTTATGTACTTGTATTTCAAAGTCACTTGCTTTATGTTGCAAAGTTTTAAAAATTTACCAGGGGCCTAAAGTTACGTGAAACACTGACTAGCCATAATTAAATATAATCTACTAGGTGGGATTTTTTTCCAGTATATTCTGTAAAAATATATAAAGAAAACGTCCATGTTGATTTCACTGTCAACGATAGCTTTTGAGCTACAAAAATCCGCATAAAAATCCGTTAATCGATATTTATAATTGAGAAAATTCCGTAGGCGAAATATTTTGAAAACTGTAATATTAACTTCTTTTCGCAAGTAATAATCATTTGCTAAACATAAAAAATTTCCCTTACCAACCAGCTAAAAAAAACCTGGAATTTCTCCTGACTGTCCCTGACCTTTTTAATCATCCCTGACTTTCCAGGTCGTTATGCGAACCTTGCAATAACTGTATAGCCACGAGAATGCTGTTACTGTATACCTTTTTATGGTATTCTGGCAATAACGCCATCTATGGTAACACAGTGCAGGCATTAGTAAGGTACCCTGGTTATTGTCACCTCTGGCAGTTTAAAATTGCGAAATCGCCTTCTGCTGCGCAGGAATTCCATCGCAAATTTGCAATCGATGGCAAGGCTTCAAAAAAGGATGCCTAAAAATGGATAAGTCAATAGTTGGTGTATCGAGGATTTCTATGGCGTTGTAGAGCACAGCTTCTCGTTTGTTTATACTTTTCTGCAAAAATGCATGCTGAAGGGGGGTCTCAAAGTATTCAAATACCGTGCCAAAATTGCTGGCAAATGTTTATACCAGTGCTGCAGCATGCGTGAAGTTTCGGCTTCGTCACAACTTCAAAGCGAAAAATGTGGGCTATCTCTAGAAATGCAAGGTTAAAAAAGTGAGAGGCATTTTAAGTATTTTCTCTTCTTATCTTTATCAACTGCAGATTGATTTAAATTGCCGGTTTTAAAAGCGTTCAAAATTTCAGCGCGACATTCACGCATACAGTTGACACACATGGTGGACAAACCGAGTTTTTATGGCTAAAATAAACTGAATACTTGCTCTAGTTTATATATGTGTACTTACAATCATCCACCCACGCAATACCTTTTAAAACTTGATTCACGGGCTTTTAAAATGACGCTTGCAGGGACGTTGGCAGCCTATAGCTGCGCCCCATATACCGGTACAGTTGCCGTTGCCCATTGATTAACCTGAAAGTAACGATAACATTATTTACCATCTCGTAGATTATATCACAAATTAAGTAACGATGACTGGACAAATTTCCCCGACTTTTCCAGGTTTTACAGTCACTTTTGCAAAATTTCCAGACAATTTAAAACAAATTAAGGGTCATATCGTTTGTGATCGGTGATTGTAGAAATTGAAATACTTGCGGCTCGATTATATAAGGTTTGTATATTATATGATCGAGACGCAAGTATTTCAATTTCTACCAAACATTTTTTTTTCAAATTTAACACTTTTACATCAGACTGGGTTAAAAAATTGATAACGATTTTTTTTGTTGTTGAAACAACTAGATCCCAAATACTGCATTTTTGGGCTTTTTTTCTTTTGAAATATTACAAATTTCCAACTAAGATTAATACAAAAATTTGTTAAGTATAATCTAGTAAACTATAGCCTTCAATTTATCAATTTATCTATATATAGGATTGCTGTATAGGCAACACTTTTTAAATAAAAATACCAAAAAAATGGATTTTAAAGTTTTTTTTTTGAATAACCAGTTCATACATGCTAGTGGAGTTTTCATAAGGAATATCAGGAAATATTGATGATGATAGAAACGGCAAAGGCGAAATTTGTAGAAACAAATTGAGAACAAATGCAGCTTTTCTATTTAAACGATGTCTGAGATCCCATAAGAATCAAAATTGTTTTACCCCGACTTTTCCAGACCATTTCAATATCCTTGACTTTTCCAGGTTTTCCAGACGACCAGTGTTTTGCGTTTTCGATTCAACATAATTATAAAAAAACACCAAGATAATTACATGTATAATAGTTTCTACTTTATAAAGTATACCAACTACGATACATGTACAAGTATTATTAGAGCTAATGCAATCTTATGAGCTATCCAAACCTTATTCATACGATCTTGACTATTACATCTGAAGGAAGTCTATCGTCTATCTGTGTAATAAAAAGAATTTACGACTTTAAATGGCTATAATTTCATAATTTTCATTCCGAAAAATAACATTTAAATCGACTACTTAACAATTGCTGAAATGCATAAGTCGCTTAATACTGAACGTTTGCTTTGCATTAAACCAATTCATCAGAGTTTAATACCCTTAACACAATTGCATAAATATTATGCACATATCCTGTACTTGGTTTACAAAAATACACAAGACCTGTTTCTGACCAACAGATCGACATTATAAAGCTTCGTTAGAAGCACGACTGATTTAACCTTGTTTTTAGGAATCTGAGGGAGGCCTACTTTTGCTTTAATAAACTCCCTAGAAATTATGCACTAAAGTCAAGAAAATCTTCGTGGAATTGGTAGAAACTGGTCAAAACCCACCAAACCAGGTGAACCTAAAAATGTGGCATGCCCAGTTTCACGTTTAGTATACCGTAGCAATACACTTGACATGATTAAAACAACATTTTACTTTCGAAAACAGTTTGTGGTTTTAATAAATGCGAAAGAGCTTGTCAAATTTTCTCATTATATTTGGGCCTCCCAATGCAGTTAAGTCCTGGTAAGTCATTTTTGTGATTTGCCATTTATTTACACGTAGACATTTCACGACCTATACATGTACATATGTATTATGTACTGAGGTTCTCCACGAATGTATCAAAAACAACGAAAAAAATATTCATTTAACTAATAACGAAAAAACTTCGATTGCTTCTAGTACGCTAGAAATGCTGTTGGGATGCAGGGATGTTGGGTTTTTTGTATGCTGTATTATTTGGTAACTTGAGGGTAAACAGAAATAAACACGGTTGAATAGAAACCTACATGCACGTAATTTCATAGTCCCTTGACGATTATCCAATTTCGCTATAAAAAGAACATTTTAGAGCGGCTTGTTGAAAACGTTTAAATAAAGTAAGATAAAAAATCTCCTTTGAGATAAAAAGCTCATATGGAAGAAGTGTTTGTTCAGATTGATTCCTCTGAACTCCATTCCACTGAAACACAAATCTTGTCTTAGTCGGAGATTAGGGGCACTTGTTGACAAAACAAGAAAGCTTTCAGTCCAACAAAAATTAATCCATTAATTGGATGAAGAAACAAGGTTTACCACAAACTAGCAAGAAATCACCGGTAGTACTTTAAATTTTACAACAACAAAAAGTGTCCAGTTAAATAAAAAATAACAAAAATCGACTAAAAATTAGTTCACTTATATTTTACCAAATTACATATCTGATTTATGAGTCTTTCGATCTCGCCAAGAACGTTTTATATCAGCTAACATGGCGTAATTAATTTCATCTTCCATTTAACCTAAATACTTTAGAAAACTTCATCAAAGGTAATTCAGCAGTACAACTCCCAGCTGATGTCGAATTGAAAAAATAATTTGATATCCATTTTCAAATTATCATTTTGAGTTGGGTAAACCGTATATTTACAAAATAGATGGAATGGCAATTTCATTAATGGAACCTCAAAAAAATTTGATAAGACAAATGTGAACTTACTCATTTTTTATAGAGCATTAATTGAAGGAGCGGCGGCTCCTTTGACTATGATCCTTAGTGAAATTTCGACCAAACACTGCTATCTTGTGCCCTTTATTAACAAACTTTAGACCTTTTGCTCTTCTAGTGTGAAGAATGCGGAAGGGTCCTTTGTATACTCCATACACATTACGTCCGGCCTATTTTTGGCATTTCACTGAATGTTATCTTATTTGTTCTTACATGTAGCTCTAAAAACCACTTGTTGCGCAAGTGCTTCAGCTATGCCCAGTATCTACATGTACATGTACAGTGTAGTTACTTTTGCAGTGCTACCTATTATTGAGGAAATGAAGATTTTTGTCAGTATAAGAGATGTTCATATCAGTAGAAGTTATTAACTGATAGCAGTACAGTTCCTCGAGTAATAACTAACATTATTTGTTTACTGATTGTCCGATACAACTCAATTAGTCTTGATGCAATGAACAAGAGGTTCGTGATGTTTGCCATCAAGTTTCCGATCTCCAAGATACATTGTACGAATGAATCAACTATTGTTGTAAAACAAAAAAATATACAAAATTATAATTTTTAAACAGGTTCAAAGCATGTATATGTATTCGTAGAAACGAAAATTCATGTAAATAAACTTAAAGAACTTTTTAACTATTTTGCAGGAAGATGCTGAGGTCAAGCTTGAGCTGATTAATACCCTTCTGGAAGCCATGGCCCCAAAGGCCCTTGAAGATCAAGGGGCATACCTGGACGCCGTTAAAGAAAAGGAAGTGAAAAGGGCCCTTTATTCAGGGAAAGACTACTGTAAGTACCAATGTTATCCTGCGTTCAAAACCAAATTTAACTTGGCCATATCGCCCATTAGATGACTTTCAATCCTATGAAAATGTTGAACATTGCAATAGTTTTTCATATAAATATCAGTTACCGAAAAAACGGAATTATTTCGAGAAACTATTTTATATCAAAACTATTGCTAAGAAATTTGGCTGAGGGACTGATTATATACAAAACAAATCCAAATAAATGCGAAACTAAACTAGCGAGTCAACGATTTATGGAAAGCGTACCAGCTTGAATTACAAATGGAAAACTAAATAATGTCAAGAAACACAAGAAATTATACAGTAAAAGAAAAAACACCACTTGAACTTTTAGGGTCAACAGAACAAGCACTGACTAAGTTGCCAAAATCAGCGAAGGGCACCCCACCCTCAGCTCCCCTACCCCATACCACTGATCACATCGTAAAGCAAGCTTTCTCGTATAAGTTATCGCCATTCTAATTACTTCTGGTATTAATTAACATTTTTTTTGCAGCAATTTGCCGTTTCAAGCTGTGTAACATGGGGAAGCGAAGACGATGATGGCAGCGTTCTTCAGTGACACGTTGGGATATAATTAAGGCATCTGCATAATTACGAAGATTTGATTTTTTTTATGCCATCATCTTTTATTTTTTGTTACTGAAAGCATTAAATCTGACTCATTATAGATAATAAAGAGAAATTTGCTCATAAATGCGTCCTACGTGGTTGCCCCCTATCTGCAGAACACGGTATAACATTTCATTTAGTAAGCACTTATATCTGTTAATACGTGCCGACCATATCGGCCTCTGCTTTGAACCTTAAATTATACGTTTACTCGACATTTCGTTTCACATTATAGATCGACTTGATTTTATAACTTTATATTATTTGCCCTTGGATACCGAGCTGGGAATAAACAATTTGTGAATCCAAAGTGGTCGATGTTGTCCGTTACTCGATACCCAGTTTAATGGGTGGTCGTAATGCTCTCTTCAAAGCCAAAATGTGCAACCGTTTCGGAGTTTTAAGTGAGCCTAACATGACCAGTGATTTACGAGGTATGGCGATGAATCCCGACAAGATATTAGTAAATTTCCACGACTATACGAGATCATCAGACACTGACACCCCGACACGAAACAATTGCCTTCGTAGATTTCTGGTTAAAAGTCCAATGCTCTCACATAGACCGACAGCGGCAGTCTGCGTGGGATTTCAGAAGACCTTTGGAATTCAATTTAATTTTAATCTCGGTATATTAATGGAAATTTTCGGTGACCTTCTGCACCCGGCTCAGCTTCGCTGTCCCCCACCCCTTCCTCAAGCAACGAGATTGTGCGAGGCGCAACAACTTGAAACTCTGATAATCAACCTCGAAATTAGGTGAACGTCCAACGAGAAAGTTTAAAAAAAACTTCACCGGGAAATTTCGCTAGCCCCAAAACGTCTGCGAGTTTATTGCAATTAACTTGGGGTACAGAAAAGTAAAAATAGTGTTCTATTAATATTGTAATTTGATATTACTGTGTAGCGAATTTTATTTCCCTATTATTTCCTTGATTTACAGGTCATGAGGTCATAAATTTCCCTGATTTACGAGTATCTTTCATTTTTTTTTGATAAACGCATGATGCTATGAAATTAAAGAAATTAAAGATAATACAGAGGCTACTATATATTTTTTGTTCATCAATCGCATTTTTTTTTTCATTTTCCTAAAATTTCCCTGGTTTCGAGGTCATGTTGCATTAAATTATCCTGATTTATTTATTTTTTATTTTTTTGATAAACGCATCTGCTATGAAATTTTAAAATAATACAGGGGTATTCCATGTAATTTTTGTTTCCTCGGCTTTTAATCCATTTTTTCCTGCTTTTTAAAAGGAAAAGTCCACCCAACACATTATAAATTACCTGGTATTTCCCTGATTTTCCTTCACAGTTTTGAATTCCATGAAAGTCCCCTGTTTTCCAGGTAGTCCACGGTCACCCTGATAGAGTATTGCAATTGCAGATTACTGGTTATTTTCTCAAAAATTAAAAAAAATAAACATAATAGCAATAAGTTTGCTCAAAAAGTTGAGCAAACTAGCAATTCTCGATCCGTACTGTCAATTGTGTTTTTTACAATAAATTTGGCAAAATTACTGCGAAGACGAAAATGTTTTGTCGAAGAACTAAATAAGCCTTCAAATTCACTGTATTCTTTTGATAAGTGTGCAAAAATCAATTGGTAAACGATAGCAAAATGTCGCGCTATTCATCAGAATGGTTCAGAATTTCATGAATGAGCAATTACTCACGTACACTGCAAATCCAATAGTTAAAAATGGTCACCGCCATTTATGGTGGTGCCCCGCGTCGAACAAGGAGCTAGTACCAAAATCTCCCTCTGTCGAGCGGGGAGGCAAACCACCTGTTGACTAAATAGAACAGCCAAACCCGTATTCAACTCTCCAACCTGTCATTAATCACGCAGCTGTCAAAGGGGCCTTGCTTTTCTAACCCTTTGCAAGTACAATGAACATGAACATTACATTAACTTAGCAATTTTAAAATAGTGCTACAGTGTATTTACATGTCCGTAATAAAATAAATTGCTGTCGACCGCGGCTGATAGAGTTAATACATTTTTTCTTAATTACTACGAAAGCTGATTACGCGTAAAAACATTATTACAGTTCGATTAATTTATTGAAATTTTAACCTACACGCGTTATCAAAAAATACTTAAAAATGTTACCAGATTAGAAAATTTCGGGCTAGGTCTATAATTGGGCAAGCGGCAACAGGCAAACCAGCAAAGCGCCGGTGCTTTCCAAATTTGCCTACTTACGAAATCCCGCCAGCCATTGTGTAATCGAATTTAAAATTTTTTGAAGATAATTTGAAAATTACAGCAAACTCTTTGTATAGTCCCAAAAAAAACAATGCGATGGGCATTAAGTTGGGAAACTCTGGCTTAAAATTGAAGTTGAACGAAATTGTTAATATTGAAATACATAATTAAGTTGATAGAGATTGTTAAAATTGAAATAATTTCGTTCAATTTAATAATTTACTTCAGCTTATTTTAATTTGATGTTAGTGGTTTGAAACTTGAATCCCCGTCACAAAGTTTTTTTTGTACTATACAAAAACCCTTTCTTAATTTTCAAGTAATTTTATAGTTATTTTAAAGCATTCAATTTAAATTATTTTGCATATTAAGTTGTTATACGCAATATAAGATTTCAAAGACCACTGTTCACTCTTGGGGAATACCCACTGTTTGGGACTTTGCGCCTTTTCACCAGTGTTTTAGGATGATCGATTAGATTCTCCTGTTCCCAGCCCTTACACAAACAAGGTTTTGGTGGAACACACAAAAGGCCTTCGGCAAAGAAAAGGAAAAAAAAAGTGCGGCCACGCCCACCCATTTCCCGCTTATCCTATTAGCCGAATTCACTTCCAATGGTTCTCTATGGGAAATGCAAAAGCCAAGCAGCAGGACCGAAATGCCTTTTCTGAACATCTTCAAGCATAGTCAAAACTTTGGAATGGAATTTGAGAAACGTTAAATTGCGGAATTCGACGTGTGAAATTACATGCCCAGCATGCGAAATCACACACTAACTGAATTTTTTAAAGAATTGATATCAAATATTCTCATTTTATTACGTTATTCCCATCTATTGGATCTTGGTGTTATTTCGATTGAGATCATGATACGCGAGATCAAGACTGAGCGAATCTAGGATTAAAATTCAATCTAGAAAACAATGAAAAATAGGCCTACATGTACAGTGTTCCATTTCGGGTCTCGAAAGCAAGAGCCTATACTGTATTCGAAAAGTTGAGATCGAAAAGCGCAGCCGCGATGCATTCAAAAGAACTTGTCCTAATCGCTCACCGCATACTTATAAGCATTATTTCCCATCTACAGACTGTTAATCCTCCGAAATTTAGTAAAATTAACGAAATTCATCACCTACCTTCAGCATGTTGACGAGACGTTCCATCTAAAATCTTCCACTTCTCGCGCTTTCTCGCGGCTTCGCGTTCGATTTGGAGTTTTCTCGCGAGCCACCCCCTCGTGCTTACGTAAGAAGAAGGGAAAAATGGCGGAGATGCTGTTCCACGTTCGAAAGGTAAGACGATTATTTTCTCAAATTCTCTATGAATTTTGTTTAGCTGAAGGTTAAAAGTTATATGGACACATCTATAAGGTCTCCAGGACTCGCGGCGCCTTAGTTTTCATACAGAAATTTACAGAATAAATATAGCGCGTCTCGATAAAGTCCATAACGCACGCTTCCAAAACAGCAATGTCCAAGCCGTTTATTGAAAAACCCAATGTTTTGGCCTCAGCGAGAGAGTTCACTTTGCGTATTTTTCGTAGATAAGTATTTTATTTGAAAAACCTACACGTACCATTGTCTACAATAAAGGGAGCATTTCATAAGTCGCTAGCACCCACCAAATGGCAGTCTTAATTAAGTACACTGTACATGTGATATACATGTACCAGGCTATTGGAAACTTGGATAAAAGGTTAAAAACTTGTTCAATAAGTCTAAATCTAATTTTTTTAGTAATCTAGGAGTCGACTAGCGTCTAGAAACTAAAAAAACAAAACTTTTTTTTTCTTTTTTTACCTGCTGAGAGATGGCCAAAAAAGCATTTCCAACCAATTTTGCAGCTTTGTTGTACGCAAATTTTGGCATTTTCAGAGTTTGATAAGACGTGGGAAATTTGTTCAAAAATGGTCTAAACCTAATTTTTAGTAATGTAGGGGTACACTAGCTTCTATAAAAACAAAAAAACAAAACTTTTGTTTATTTTTTACTTGCTAAGAGTTGGTCACAAAGGCATTTCCAGCCAGTTTTGCATATTTTCAAAATTGAATAAAAGGTGGAAAACTGGATCAAAAACTGTCTAAAACTAGTTCTTAGCAATGTAGGAACCCACTAGCGTCTAAAAAACCGAAAAAACCAAACTTATTTTCAAATTTTATTTTTCGTGATATGGCAAAAATGGCATTTTGAGTCGGTTTTGCAGGGTTTGCTGCCGTCAATTATGGCATTTTCAAAGTTGGATAAAAGGTTGAAAACTGGTTCAAAAACAGTCTAAACCTAATTTTTTAGTAATGTAGGGGTACACTAGCTTCTAGAAAACCAAAAAAACAAAACTTGTTTATTTTTTACTTGCTAAGAGTTGGTCAAAAAGGCATTTCCAGCCAGTTTTGCATGTTTTCAAAATTGAATAAATGGTGGAAAACTGGATCAACAACTGTCTAAAACTAGTTCTTAGCAATGTAGGAACCCACTAGCTTCTAAAAAACCAAAAAAACGACTTGTTTTTGAGATTTTATTTTCCGTAATTTGTCAAAAAGTGAATTTTGAAAGCTCATTCGTGATGGTAGTGGAGAAACTAATCGAGCAGGGAGAAAGTGGGCGTGGCTAATTCTCTTTCGTTGAGCCTACCCTTCCCCTGTCGCCTCATCTTTGAATACGATTCAAAGCCATCGACGCGATGGTTGCAGTTTGAAAAAATAAATAAATAAATACAAACAATAATAAAACAAATAAATTCGGAGTAAATTTAATAGTTTTTCAATGGTTTCTTATGAGTATAACTACTTTTGCAATTTCTGAGAATATAAATAGAGATTGATTTTAAGCTTACAGGTAGTTAAATGGGCCTCTATCGATGATGAAAGTTAACTGGAATCTTATGCGATTTATTTCGTTGAATATTTTGGTCGGCATTCCATCGGCTCAATCTTGTTGCTCCCGATTAGATTTACTTCCAAATTAATTAACAACGATTTTGTTTTTGTTGCATTTACGGCCTTTTGGCAATATTGACATGATCGTTTTTACACACATAGTACGTGACTAATGGCAGTTTATGAAATAGTAATTGAAAGATGAAACAAGTTGTAAAATATTTTAATTTGTTACAGAATTCCGCTTTTAATCCTAGTTTAATAAACCTAACAACACCTCCAATGCACTGTACACGCATTTACGAGCTGGTAGTTTTATTTTGGGGACGTAGTCAGTCGCTAGACTGTTAAAATCTAATGAAACTTAAAATGATGTTATTTGTACATTATCAACATAGGCTTTATAACCTAACTGTTAATTGTCATTGCGTTATTTTCAGTCGACAATTGAATAATCATTAGTGCTGATGAATTGGGTGAAAGCGATCAAAATCACTTATTTTGCAGTTTCCTCACTCATTGCACACAATTTCTTTAAACCTGAATCTGAATTTTTTCCACCCTTTGTCTAGTTATTACAAACGAAGGCAAGATAATGCATTGGAGGGAGGAGAGACATAGCGGCTGTTCTTTCCTTGGCTTAGGCTGCGTCTTTGGTTTCAAGATAAGATAAACTGGTACGTACTAGACGGGAAGTTTCTTAAACACCTGCATTCTGCTTGTCGCAATAGCATTGAAGAATATCTGGAGCCTGACATTAGACATGTACGTGTAAGCGCTGTCCTATATGGTAAATAACATTAATTTTAGACTCGGAATTTTAGTAATTGGTTGGGAATTTACATGTATTTGCGGTGAAATGTATTTTATTTTCCCTGGTGAACTTCATTTCTCGTGAATGAAAGTAGGCTTATCTGCTCACCCAATCTGATCGTAGGACTGCACAATTATTAACTTGTTTATGATTACAGAGTGCCTCTAAACCACGGCTTTAAACAGGGAACCCACAGCATCTGGGAAAGTCAGGGAAATTTGGAATTTTTTTTTCAAAAAGTCAGGTCATTTCCTAACTTGTAATTATAATTTCGATCCAGAAGGCTTTTCATAAATCAATTTTGGCATGTGCCAGAGTTTTTAGATGAGCTTTTCCGTAGCGCAATGGAGAGAAAATCCCAATTATGGCAGATTGCTTCTTTCTATTTGGCTTCATTATGACAATATCGAAATTTGCCAAATTAAAATAAATTCCATACAACGCTGTATATGGTGACATAATTAAAAATGTCAATTAGGAAAGTGCATTAATAATTCGATGTGGCTTGTATTCGTTTATTTTACAAATTCAATATTGGTCAGTAGGAAAGCTCTGAAGGTCAGGGGAAAATAAAATTTTGAACCTGGGAAAGTTTGAGTTGAGTCTAAAAGGTGAGAAAGGGGTACACTGTAATTTTTATTAATTATGAAATTACGCTATTCAAAGGTTGCCCATAAAGGAAATAGTACATGTATGTGTAATAACCTTAAATATGCGTTTACACTAACAAAAAGGGTTAAACAGCAAAGTTATGCTGGTACAATTTTTTTGAAAATGGGAATAAAAACGTTATTCAACATCTTGAATAGAGGGTTACATAACAAGTTGTACAACAGGGTAACAGAGTTAAATAACTAATCTGTTATATTATAGTTTTGTAGTGTAAACGCACCTTTCGGGTATTACGAGCGCATCCAATTAAAAATAATGCCATTTCTCGCTTACAATGGCCACACACTTCTGTATTATGTGTACGTGTAAATGCAATGCTAACTCCTTATTGCACTGTTTTGAGTAATTAGGCAATTTCTACACTACAACTGGGAGTTTAAAATAAGTACAGTATGCTCGGTTGATGCAAGAGGAAGCACTGCTTCCATGGGTTCTCAATTCTCATAAACTTTTATTTTGTGTGTGTTTGGGTTGGTTATGCATGATGTTCGCAACTTTGGTGGAATTCAAAAAAAAAAATAATGTTATTGTCCATTGTGTGAGTTTATTACAGCCTACAACGAACTTCTAAAGTTAACGATTTTCTCTCACTAAGACAGTATTTTCAGCAAAAGCACCGCTTTTGTTTAAACAACATGCACAAACAGAGTTCCTCCAGACCTGTAAAAGCTGGAAAAGTAAGGCAAAATTGATTATATGCAATGGATTATAAGCAATAATAAGCAATGACCAGCGTTACCAAGGAAATTGTTTTGAAACCTGGATATGAAAGTCAGGGAAGTTGAAAATGTCATTTCTGGAGGATCCCTGTTCTGTATATGCTGTGCGAACATGCGAACAGGGTTTGCAATAGGGTTATGAAACTAGACTGTGCAGTTAACAAACGAAAGTGGATAACAAGTTAACTTGGTCGCTTCCTTACCTGCTACATGCGATGATAATTGGTACGTTTGATTAATTTGAACACGCTCAAAATTGGCGTTTTCAAGAATGGTAGTTAGATGGCGCTACTTTTCTGAAATCAAGTTGTTGAGCAAATCCCAAACGCTCCCTATTAAAAATCGACAAGAAGCGATCGACGCATTTGGTAAGAAAAGCTTAATTAGAACTGGCTGACCAAAACTCAACTGGATTATTTTAACTTTTCCATGTATTATTGAAACTACAAAATTACCTCGAGCACAACTGAAAGTATAAATACGATATAAAGTCAAAGTTTAATGCTTAACTAATTTAACTATAAAGTTAATATATCTCTCCCAACTCTTATTAACAGAAACGAGCCACAGCCAATTAATTAAGCTTGATTAATTGGCAACAGTACATATTAGATGTACATACGGTAACGATTACTGTTTTTTGAAAGCCTTTCTTAAAAAAAATATAATGTAACTAAGGATCAAATGTTAGATATGTTCTGTCTGTCTGAGTAAATATTGCAATGATTTTAAGTAAAAGGCCCATAAATAATAATTAAGTTACCAGGTGTTCAGCCCTACGAATTTGGCAATCTTTCCAAAATCCTGGCATAATTTTGCATTTTGATTCTTGAGATAATATTCGCTGGCTAGGATGGATATATATCCCAGCAGGGCTGAATGGCTGATGCAGATAAGGAAATGTGTCTCAAATGCCTATTTCATGCAATCATGATTCTACTGTGTATGATGCTCATTTCCAAAACTCGCATGATTGAGACACGTGGCGCCACCTATACGCCACCAAAGGAAACTTAAGTAATTTGAGCAAAAGTTGCGAGCTAGAGAAGCAGGTGTTGTGATGGTGGCGCCATCTAGGCAACTGTTCAGATTACGAGCGGGAAATCGCGGATTTCGAAGTGCAACAGAAATTTGCTCTTATTGTGGTGTTGATGGTGATAAAGCCGAATTAAAAGTGAAATTGGATACGCAAAAACTATGGTCATCGATCGATGATAAGTACGACGATGCGGTAAGAGATACGCTAAAAATCAAACTAAACCAATTTGTCCGAAATTTAAATTATCAACATGAGTAAGGTGGTCTAGCCCCACGGATTTGGATAAGAAAATGCTATAAGGACTTTTCCACGTCTTTAATATAATTATTAAAAAATAGCTACGAAAGCAGTTAGCTAAAGGTATGCATTCAATTGGGTAGTCATGCAGTTTCCTGCGCATCTAAATTGATTAAAAGACTTACAAACTCCCTACTATTCAGAACAAGAACGAGCGTCAGCCAATTTAATACAGATAAGAGTAGTATTGATGTGGTTATGATAACGGCTCTGGCTAATAGCCTTGCCCAAAAATTGCTGTAAAACGATAATACAGGTTGAATGTTGGATCTCTTCTGTCAGTATGGGGCCGTGCATATATTACGTTACGCAATTTTTTTTTGTCCTTTTTAGAGACCCACCCCTTGTAACACTCACTCTGTAACACTTTCCAACGTTTTTATTTTGATACGCAACTTAATTGTGTAGGGTATACTGGGCCTAGTGTACCATTTGTTGTCGATTCTGTAGTCAGTTAGTTCCAGTGTTACTGATGACAATGTTTTTGGTTATGAAATCTTCATCGGTCCATTCCAAATCATGAACTGCAGAGCTCAGAAGCACATCAGCTTACATGTATGCTGTTGTCTAACTGCATCTTTCTGTGGTCGAATTTTTGAGACATCCTGGCCCCTTAAAAATCTTACGTAACGCAAGTATACAAACCACGGACCCCCTGTAACAATTCGTAACACTTTGACGAGGAACCACCCACCCCCTGGTGCGTTATATAATATTTGCATGGCTCCTATGGGTTAATATTTAAATTCATTTTAAACCTGCGACACACACAATACAATTCCAGGTGCTCAGCCCAACTCATTTCTTCCGAAATCTTTCCAAAACTATCCATAATTTTAACATTTCATCTCATCGTCCAGTGCCTCCTCTGCATCATCACATGTCACCTTCCCAGTTCGCATGATGCAGAGACTACATGATTGAAACATGTGGCGCCATCTGTACGCCATCAAAGCAACCTTAGTAATACAAGCTTATGTAAGGAACCAATGGCAGAGGCCCTGTACCCAGTGTTTGAAGGTGGCGCCATCTGGCTGCTAGTTCAACTTCAGATTATAAGCGGGAAAACGCGGTTTCGAAGTTCTAACGGAAATTTGCAGTTGTTGTGATCGCGGATTGTGATGTTAAAACGTTCCTTAGAAAAGATTGGGAGTTTAAAAGTGAAATTGGATACGTGCGACGATGTGGTAAGAGATTTGTGAACTATTAACGAAAAGATCTTGTCCGAAAAAGATGCAATTTTTTGCTTGCATTGGTGCGCGTAGTCTGTAGTGAAAAGTGAAACAATTTATAATCGAAACAAACTTAGTTCCTATTGAAATCCAATATGCAGGGGCGGCCTCCAGAAGCAGATATAAAGATAACATAGGTGATGGAGTAATGATTAATGAAGGTTGGGAAGAGTCCATAAAGATCGATACTTTGAATGGGAGGCTGAATTTTTACGTTTTTAGTCCTATCGAGTCATTTTCAGAAAAGCGGTAGCTAAACAATGTGGGACAGTGGGCATATGATTGTCTGGATTTCAGTATTCGTAATGATCATTCTGCATGGGCATCATGCCGTCTAGTCAAGACTTTATTTTGATAAACGCTGCAATTCGGTTGACAAAGACGGCTTTCGATTTCAATAACAAGAAACAGAATTGACTGCACTGTTTCCCCGATGTTATCAATAGATGGCGCCAATCTCAGCTGCACAGATATTAATGGACGAGCATCACCTTTCATTGAGCAAAGGTATCGCTTCTGTTGTTCTGTCTATGTACGTGCTGAAAACGAACCTGATTCTCAGAATACATGTACGTGTAGTTCACAAAGCAATCATTGCCGACTTTCGCATGTGGGAAGCATGCATAGGCCTATGCAATCCAGTTTGTCTGGTTTGCATTACATTAGGGTTCTCACCGAAGTTGGAAATCTGGGAAAGTAAGGGGAATTTTGACAAAAGGTTCAAAAAGTCAGGGGATTTGCTAAATTAATCATGATTACAATCCAGAAGGAATTTCGTATATCGATTGTGGTTTTTAGTTGAAATTGCCCTTTGCATAATGAAAAAACCCCAATATGGCGGATTGGTTCCTTCTCAATGTATTTGGCTCCATTATGTGATATAGAAATTTGAGAAATTATAATAAATTCCGAGCATTTGAGTACTCCAAATTAAAATTCCAAATTTTAAAAAGCGCATTAATACTTTGATGTTGTATAAATCCCTTTATTATTCAAATTCAGTCATTATCGTCAAATACAATGACCAAATTAATTAAAAAAATATTATTTATATTGAAGGGCAGGTACATGTACTTTCTGGTCGATGGGAAAAATAATGGGCATTCGAAATAACAAGTTTAAACCGGGAAAGTCATCGGGTTTTATGTTACTAAAGCTGTGGGAATCCTGGTACATACATATATATATATATATATATATACACTGTGTGTACTTGAAAGTATGGTAACGTCCGTCGTCTTCTCTGTTATAACTCTGAAAAATTAAAAATTATGCATTACATCTTATTCCGAAGTCGGTGCATGTAATCGGAAACGTTATATCAGGGAAAATGTGAGACGATACCATGCATCAATGAACCTTATCAAGTTGAGAAATGCGAATTATTTGAATCTATTTCCCTTCTTTTTTATTATTATTATTTTTTTCAAAAAAATAAAAATCAGGGAATCAGGTTTCGTTAATCGGATATGGAATAAGCGAAGTCGTATTTTGCATTCAAGTTAAATAATTGCTGAAAAATACCAAAACTTATTTAAGAGAAGAGAAAAACTAACCTGAAATGTATTGAGCAGCTAAATTAAAGGAAAGAAAAAAATCATTTTTTTCCTGAATTTTATATGCATCATTACAGTATTTGTATTAAACTTCAGGACTCTATAACGCTGAATGACTGGAGTTTTACAAAGGCTCAGTTTTGAAACTAATCGATTCGCAAATAAATCGAAAATTCATTCAGGTTCTAAATGAACTTGAAATTAAAATCGAGGAGTTAAGACCGGCCACGTTTTGAAACCCACACGATTGACGCATTTATTGGATATCAAATTTATCACCGACATGTGAAATATTTAGAGAGGAGTTTGGGTTGACTAATTATATCTGATATTGGTAATAGACAACAAGTGGCTGTCACGATAGCTCATCTTGTTTGAAAATGGGGGAAAGTGGGGGTGGCTGTGCTGGCTTAATTTTGGCAATTTAGCAGCGTTGATTTTCGAATCTGAAAACACGTCATTTGATTATTTGCAACCAGGTGTTGCAATTTGACGGGTGGATGAGGCAAACTATAGGCGAATTAATTAATGCGTTAAGGACATATTTTTGGAAATTTGTACGAAATACAACAGGCAGTTTTTTTTGACGCCTACATGCGAAATCAAGCAAAGTTAATTATGACATACACTCTATGTTGCCACTAATAACGCTTTATTTATGTGGATTTTCATGTTGCACTAACGAACGGAAATTGAAATGTAGATTGTTGTCTGCAGCCCCACTTTCATACGAATTGCTAGAAATTCATTCTAAATTTAACCAAAAAAAATGACAACTGTATGTTGTCGTAGAGTAGACACAGTATGTCAGCTGGTTAGTTGCGGATTGGGAAAAACAATTGCATGACACGCAGGTTTATAGATTTCTTTTCATTTTCTTACAAGGGGTACATGCAGAATTAACAAATGCATGATAGATGCACTTTATATTGGCACTAATTCATACACTTTTATAATTTTCTTATCTCATTAAAACGAAATAGAAAAAAGTCTTAAGGACAGTAAGTCAGCATGTCTATCTGATGCTCTATTTTCTCCCAATTTGTTTTTCTTTTCTCCCAAGGGTGCCATTTAGTATATTGCTACGTCATTCCTCTTTAATAATACAGTACATTGCCTTAAGGAATTCTCTTTGCTTACTGAAACACTGGTCTTTGGCTGATTTAATTTAAGTTTGTGTTTTACTTAACATGGATCTCCAAACATGTTCCGACAGTGTTGAATAATAAATTTCTTACCTTGCAAAGCTGAAATTCATAAATTATCGATTTGGAAACAACATCTTAATGCACTCTGTCGAGATTGTGGTCAGCGCAGTCTATAAGGACACAAAATAAAAAAAAATCCTCACTGAGTTAAATTAAAGATGCACAGCTTTTTTCATTTAATCCCATCAGAGATGAGGACACAAAATTTGTTTAAATTTTTTAAATTGATTTAAACTTAATTTTAGCGACTTTTCTGCAGTAATATTAGCAATGGTTTGGAAAATACAGGATGCACTTTAAATCAATTCTAGACATGAAACTTGTACAAGGTTCCCCTAGGCCTGTAATACCCGGAAAACCTGGAAAAATTAGGGAAATTGAAACGGCCTGAAAAAGTCAGGAAAAATTCATTTGCACGGCTTGTTGTTGGTTAGCACAAAAATCTGGAAATGACAAGCAATTCTGCAAAAGAAAAGAAATTAAGAAAACTAATCTGTTTCCTTGTGAAAATGTGTGGTATATCTCCTGTTAATATATAAAAAGCAGTAAATATAACATTCCTTACATTGGCACGTCATATTTTTGCTTTTCAGTGGTCTGGAAATTTGTTTTAAAACCTGGTAAAGTGAGGGAAGTTGAAAATGTCATCTTTCGTGGAACCCTACAGTAAATTATTCGTAATTCCTTTACAAACGTAGACAATTAGTTTATTAGGATATTTACTGTATACAAGTAAATGTACGATGAGTTGGTTTTTGAGGTTATGCTTTAAGTTAATTCGTGACACGAAATTACTAAATTATTCCTCATTTCTTCACAAACTTTGACGATAAGATTATTAGCTTATTTACTGTATAAATGTAAGCTGAATTAGTATTTTACATACGGGTGAGTGCTCTTGCAAAGGCAACCTTTTGTTACGTTTTCAATGATTAATGAAGTCCTCAGATGGGTTCGTTTAATCAAATTTCAGACAAATTGTTTGACTCTAAATTAGGTTATTTTCTGATATTAAATTGTTCAGATAAAACTTTTTAAGTTAATTTGCTCTATTTTACACGTATGTTCCCAGCATGTACATGTATAACGAGTTTTACGCAATCTTTCGCATTAATCCTGTTATTAAATTGTCCCTGTAAGATTTGTAGAGCAATGTGACATGAGCTTGGAATTACTTGTTGATAAGTTACAACTTCTAAAATAGGGTTAAGGCGTTTGACTTTAAAAATGGCACGGTAATCCAACGACAGTGTAAGGTTAAGCCGGTGAAGGAGTTAAATTCAGAGTTAAATTCCTCATGTTACCCTCATGTTACATTTTATTTTATACTATTTTTTTTAAAAAAACACGCAAATCAATAAAAAATTAACTTACCAGTCATTCAGTAGACATTACTTGAGTGCATAATTGACAGAAATATCAGCAATTTATGCTGATAATTTTTTATTCACGATTTACTTCGTTCCGATTTGAATTACACTTT
>JAQGAF010002293.1:0-23610 GCA_034687865.1 Kryphioiulus occultus | reverse complement strand
TTGACATTAATTGTATTTTTTAGCACCTGATGAAGGGATTTGCTTCCCGAAACGTTGTGCGAACAAGTATTAAAAAAATGGCTGTGAAGTTATTGTGAGAGTTCTTTTTAAAAACAAATTAGTTTAAAAAATTTAACTTTAAAACCTCTCCATATGCTGATGAATCCCAAGAGAAGCAATCTAGCGATTTGATAATTAAGTCAAATTCCCTCAGAAAAGGAACAGACAAAAATGAATGACGTTATTGCTGTTGATAAAGAAATTGCCAAACCTGTTCAGGAAACATAAATTCGCTTACTCTTGTTCAAGTTCAATATCTTTGCAAAATAAAAATAAAGTAGTAATGAAATGTTCATTTTTCATGGTCATCGGAAAATTCAAAAACTCCCTGGAAAAACCTGGAAAGTCAAGGAATTTCGTTGTCAAAAAAAATGTGGGAACCCTGTAAAGTTCCGTTACAGACATAGATGAAACACTTAAGAGTTAATAGAAAGGCTGCACAAAATGCCTGCCCTTTGACCAATAGCTGTGCTGAGTCAATTTGCTAATACCTCAATTATTATGTTATTTAACGAAAGTTGGCTTTTGCTTTGCTCCGTTATGTTTGACCATTAAATTAATGGGTCGTTATCTTCGCTCCTGCTGTGAGATGTTGTCCATTTCTCGAAAAGCTGTTCTTGATAAATGACGAAATGAGAGTGAAAGCTTGTCTGGGAAATCTTCTACTGTGTAGATGGTATTAATTCCAGCTAGATTAGCTCCGATGAAAACTGCACAGGTTGATATGTGACATAATTAAAGAAATGATGCGCAAACATGGGCTGCTGATGCTGAGAGATTTTTTATTGAATCTTTTTTCTCATCGCTATGACCTCGCATTGTCCACATTTCCCATAAACTCAGTTACTCCGGTCAGTGGTCAACCTTCGGACACTTGATCATCCGATGAAAACCATCTGGAAAAAGAAGCCAATTTCAAATCCCTGCTTAAGCTTCCCTTATCCGCTTTGACCTTCTCTATCCATCAACCAGGTTTTTTTATTTAGCTTTGATCTGAAGGGTCGTAGCAAGAGCAATTACTCAAGTCTACGAATATTTTTTGTGAGTGATAAAAAGTAACACGTTACAGAGGTCAAGGAGCCGGTTGCACCAAACTCACCTTTCCTCAAAAGTGGAACTTTCGATTTGAAAGTGCATTCAATTATCAATTGCAATTGCTAAAACAGTGTAAAAGTTTAATACAGGCTTCATATCGTCAGAGAAAGTCGGGAAAATTAAATGTGGTCAGGGAAAGTCAGGGAAATCTGGATATTTTAACCATTATGTCAGGGCAATTCAGGTGGAAGTCAGGGAAATTCATAATGTCTGGAAATTCGTTGTGGCACAACTATTTTGATTGGTATAACTAACTCGTGAAAGGCATTAGGAATGCTGTATTTGTGATCTGATTTTTCTGAAAATTTCACCTACGGCGTTTTCATTATCATTAATTTTTCTTCTGAAAAAATGCACCTGAAATAAAAATACATTTAAGAGATAAAGTTAATGGTAATTACACGTGACATTTTGTATTTGATAAGTCGGGGAAATTCCCATATTTTAGTAGGGAAAGTCAGGGAAATTGAGTTGCACATTTTGGTATCACCCGTGTAATAAAATTTCAATCCTACTTGTCTAGTATATTTGTCTAGTAGACAAGTTCCGTTTATTTTTATTTTTTGGAGTTCATTTTTAACCGAACCTAGCCTATCCTTTATCCTAACCTAAAATTTATTTAGCTGCCCCAATGCTGCAGCAGGGCATATTCCGTAGACAGGCAACATGAGTCTGGAGATGTTTTCTCATAAGATACTTTTCGCCAAAAGACCTTAAGTTAGGCCAAGACGATGAACCCTTTGCCAGTCGCATCCGTTTATGATCGAAAACAGATTGCGCCAATCGATGGATGCGACAGATGTTCACGTGACCAAAAAAAAAAAAAAAGCCCCTCAAGGTCCCTTAAACCGAGGGTGCATTTTGCCTTTAGTGATCCACGTGTCTGTGGAAATCCAGAGTGACGCGTTGCCATGGCAACGGCATTCCCAAAGAGACCTACTTGATCAACATCGAATCCATTCACCGAAAACGTGACTTTTTTGACATAAAAAGTGGCGTTGGATGGACGAAAATCACGAAAACACTACAGAAATATAAGTCTACATTATATGTTCCTCTAGTACCAGCACGCAGTTGACCTTACCTATTGTTAAGCCCATAACACGCCCACGACCATAACGACCCAAACGACGTGTTGTTCTATATTCATGACATGTCTTCATAAAACCGCTTTGGTTAGTGAAGGTCCATTACGCCAGCAGTAAAATATTAGCCACGTAATCTTGTTGGGAAATCGAAAATTTAACGATCAGATTATGTTTCGGGTTAAGCAGGGTTCGCACAACCTGGAAAAACTTGGAAAATCAGGGAATTTAAGAAAGTCAGGGAAGATGTAAAATTTGACCTGGAATTTTTACCATCAAAATTATACTGACAAAAAGATTACTGACAAAAAGATACAAAAAGATTACAAAAAGATTACTGACGAAAAGATTAAAAACAAATTTGTTTAAAATATTTAACTTTAAAACCTCTCCTTTTAATGCATTTAATTTTTTAAACTTCAGAATTGGGATTTTTTAAATCTTCAAAATAAGAAATTTAGCAAGGTTTTTGACATTTTACAATGTATGGAATCTAAATTGTAAAATGCATTCTTCGATGCAAACAGAATACATTACAGTGTGCATTACACAACACATTCTCCAACATACATAATACATTGTAATATGCATTCCATAATGCATTACAAACGCATTTTCAAATATATTTGTCAATGCTGTTTGAAACTAAATTTGTCTCATCTACAGACATTTTAAAATGTATTTTTCGATGCATGTCTTATAATGCGTTTCAAAATTCAACCGTTACATGTGGGAAAGCCTCGCCGTAATTCAAAATTTAAAGGTTTAAAAAAATCCCAATTCGACATTAAAATATTAGAACTGGTAATGAAATATTTTTAAATTCAAAAATAATGTTACGTAGTTTCAAATATCGTAAAATACACGAGTCACTATATTTTATAATGCATCGTAAAATGCATTTTTGTTTATATTACCAAATGTATTTTATGTTGTGGGATCTTTCACCAAAGACCAACTTTTCAGAAAAGTACATGTGGCACACTCGACCTAAAATTGAACTACGACAAATTCAATTTAACGATGATGTCGCCACCATTGACAATAGGGCATTGAATTGAATTGAAAACTCCTCGTGACTTACTTTATGTAGGGTACATGATATCGTTAGGAAGGCAGTTTTTCCTATTGCCAGATTTTTTTTTATTTTGCAACCCTAATAGACGATTGCACTCTTCGTGTTATCAGTGGACAAAGTTGTTGTTTTGGCCATTAATTTTCACCATGAGCTAAAACTGATTACTGCTCACTGAATGCGGTGAAGGCACTCAGTAAAGTTGACAATTTGCCATATGTGCAATTTTGCGATACCATCGACACGAGTATGTGCCCTTCATATAGCTACAATTTAGCAAAAATTGTGGATTATGTCTGACATAAAACGAATACGCTAATAACCGTTAATTTTTTAATGTTTTTTTGTTGTGTTAACATTGTGAGACTTGGCCTGTCCTCGCCATCTTAATGTTCTGACGTCATCACCCCATTCACGTGAACAGTCCATTCACCAAAAACATCAGTTTTTTAAGATGTACGTTTGAAGCTGCTGCTTCATTCAAGTCGAAAAACTAGTTTATGAGCGCATCGTTTGGCTTTGGCTGGGCGTAAAATCAATATTCGGACGAGCAAACCTAGATTTCCGAGCCAAAAATGCTGCCCTGAAAAGTGTTTTTTAAAAAACAATCAACCTAAGTTTTCACGTGTCATTCTGCACTTTATGTGACCTCATCTAACCTGAAACAACGCGCGTAAATTTCACACTGATAAACTATACGTGTACATCATAAGACGAACGCCTTACGAACCTTTTAAACTGTGAAGCCCAAAGCCTTTGGACGGTACTACAGAATAGACCCTGCTCCGCCATTATATCCCCACTATGAGAATGTTGGCTTCTCCTAACTGCTCGCAGACAAGCAGTGATTGCTCGACACGTTGGGGCAGCTAAATAAATTTCAATTTTAAGTAAGGTTAATCACAAAAAACATCAAAAGGATAAATCACTACAGCTAGATAAAATATTTTGTGCACATTTGGAGTTGGGACAGTTAAATAAATTGCATTTTTAGGTAAGGTTAATGACAAAAAAAAACATCAAAAAATATTGTGCGCATTTGGAGTTGGGACAGCTAAAAAAATTGCATTTTTAGGTAAGGTTAATGACTAAAAACATCAGAAGGATAAATTATGACAGCTAAATAAAATATTTTGAGCACATTTGGAGTTGGGCAGTTAAATAAATTGCATTTTTAGGAAATGTTAATGATAAAAGCTTCGCAAAAATATTCAACAAAAAATATTTTGTGAACATTTGGAGTTGGGGTAGTTAAATAAATTGCATTTTTGGGTAAGGTAAATGAAAAAACCATCAAACAAATATTCAAGAAAAAGGATAAATTACGACATCCCTATACCACAATATTTTGCGCACATTTGGAGTAGGGTCTATAGACTGGAGAATATCCTGCCTTTTGTGGCATTATCAAATCGCGATTAAGGTTTTACGAAAATCGATTTGTGACTTGGCACAGTCTTCGTTTATCATATTTTCAGTTTATTCCAGTCCACTTTTTATTTAAATTGGTTGCGCATGCATTCTCGTTCATTGTCTATTCATCCACAATTGAATAATAACACAAATCCCAGGAATTCTTGAATGGGTTCTTCGAATCCATGAAGATGATCTAAAGACTTAATATTGCGCAAATAACCACCTGGAAAATAGCGAGATGCTAATATAAGCGAATTGTAAATTTTATCGAAAATGTCTTTTTTTTTTTTGGTCCTTGCTGACTTTGTACGTCACTCGTCTGTTGCCCTAAAATCGGCAACTTACGTGTGGGGAATGAATAATTCATAAATATTTAAATGCATAATGGCGGCTGACATAACACGTGTTTGCCCATCGGAATTACGTCGAAGGTTTTACGCAATATAATTTTCAAATAGTTTCTCTGACAGGATAATGTAACGAAGTACGCGCAGTTAAGGTCTTTTATTTTTGGCGATAAAACATCAGTTGAGATCAACGATTTTCAGATCAACTCTCTCTTTCTCTGGCGTGCATTTGTCATAAACGAGAATGTCAGTCACATCATAAAATATGCATTTGCAATTACTAATGAACTCCCGAATGTCACCGCGTTTTAATTTGGCTAATGCGATTAACGATTAATTAAAAGAAAGTCTGGGTAACGGGGTTAATTCGTTTGTGCCTCGAAATGCCCTTAGGAAACGGAAGTTAAGAAATGGAAGTCGTTAAAGACAATCGTTTCATTTTTCTTATGGCTAAGCTCTTATATTTTTCCCACAGCTGAGTTGATTTTTCTTATAGCCAAGTCCTTCATTTTTCGTATACTTTTTTCTTAATTCGTTTTTTTCTTATTTTCCTATTTAGCCAAGTTCTTCACTTTTCTTATAGTTAATTCTTAATATTTCTCGCGATACAATTTAATTTCACGTAGGAGAACATTGATTCATTTCATTTTAGGAAGTGGGAAAGTAATAAGTAAAATGAAAGTCCTTAGTCAAGTTCTTCAGATTCTCATACTTTTAAGTTCTTCATTTGTTTAAATTTCTGATTTTGGTTTCGGTAAAGTTTGAAATTTAGCTCCGGTAATGTTCTTAATTTTTCTTACGATACATCGATTCACTCCATGCCTGGAAGTTGAGAAGTTAGAAGTAAAATAAAAAGCCTTAAATAGGCTTTTTGCCTTTCACTTCGATCCGTGGTACTTTAGAACCTCACTCAACGAAGTTCACGATGATACGGATCATTTTACTGACAGTAAAATACTGATCATGTAGGGTCGCATACTGTCATTTCTACCGATTCTAAAGTGACTGACAGTATTACTAACCGTGTATAGGATCCCCTTTAACATTCATCATATCAGAACGTTTTATTTCTTAGGAAATTGGCAAGGAAATTCTTTCTTAGCTAATTAGCATAATTAGGAATTTTAGCTCGTGCGAGTCTCGACTAAATCCTGCTGTGGCACCTCGCATACACTCTTCATTTTCAAATACTTTTAAAAAAACTTAAAATTAGTTAAAAATACGGCGAGACATTTTCGTTTTACGACACGCGGCATGTGTAGCGCGCAAACCGCAAACGGGGAAAACTTCTCCGATCGTTATTTATAGAAATAAAAGCCAACTACATGTACATGTAGGAGCCGAGAGCAGGGTTTGGGTTTTAAATTTTACGAGCTACCTGTTAGCTGTAACGGCAGTGGAAAGTGAATGGAAGAAGAAGAAGAGCTTTCGCTGAATCCGAGATGATTGAACGCGGAGCAATTGAAGGCCGGGGAAAACCAGAGGGGAAACTCCCGTGGTGGATAAAGCTAGAAAAGAAAAAAAAAAAAAAAAGAACGCCCGCAGTTGTCCTTGTGTCCGCACGGGGCGCTGGCGTCGCAACAACCCGTATTCTGAATTGCTTCGCCATCCTCACCGTGTCGTTTCTCATCCTAAAACCGGTGTGTTTACAGCCAGTGAGATTGTGAGATTGTCAGATGCTATTTTAACGAAGCCTTCGATGCAAACTCCACCGATTTAACGCTTGGTTTCGCCACCAGGCCTCCCCTGAAACACCAAATAGAAATGCCTTCGAAAAGTGTTCATCGTATCGTCCCGGTTCCCGGTTGCAAGTAGGGGCCATGTGATTTCGTTAGTTTTTTGTGTGTTCGCGACGCTGTTCTTCGCTTCCTGGACGATCGGATTCAAGAAACGATCTAAGGACATCCGATGACGCCCTCGGGAATTCGATAAAAAAAATTGTGTCCGAGCCGGGGCGCGAACCGGGGTCAGCCCCAACCCCAGTTAGGCCTAACGGCCCGAACAAGGACTCGGTACCGAGTCAAGGCCAAATGAGAAAAACGTCCCTTTCTCATTAACGACCATCAATTTTAATCGGAGTTTTGTGCGGGATCTTCACTATCGTCCAACATCTGAAGTATTGTCAGTCGGATTGCGGGCGTACGTGGCTCCCTTGCACGAGGAGCAATTATGATGAGGATGAGTACTTGAACTGGTGAGTAGCGAGTACAGTACTCGTCTTTAGTTGACTTTACCCAATTGCGGCAATGGCGAACTTAAAATTGGCACGTTAAAATTTGGGAAAGTTTGGCGGTGGCAGGCTAGCGGAAGTCACGTGGTCGTACCCAGTTTGCAACTTACTGTATATACATACCCCCATCCTGTCCATGTCGGCTTTCAGTTTCCAAAATCTGATGACATCGGAAAAAATGTCGATGATGGTCCACTTTCATCAGAGTTTATGTAGGAAGGTTGGCAATAATTTTGACGCTTTATTTATACTCGGTGAACATTGTCTTTATCTCACCAAATAACATTTACAGGGTTCCCACAACCTGGAAACACGTGGAAAGTCAGGAAATTTAAGAATGTCAGGGAAAAGACCTGGAAAGTCAGGGAAGACGTAAAATTTGACCTGGAATTTTTACCATCAAAATTATACTGACAAAAATATGCCCAAAAACTTGTTAAATCATGATTTGAAAAGATTAAAAATAAATTTGTTTAAAATATTTAACTTTAAAACCTCTCCTTTTAATGCATTTAATTTTTTAAACTTCAGAATTGGGATTTTTTAAATCCTCAAAATAAGAAATTTAGCAAGGTTTTCGACATTTTACAACGTATGGAATTGTAATGCATTAAATTGTTTAAAATTCAGAATTGGGATTTTTTAAATATTCAAAATGAGAAATTTAGCAAGGTTTTTGACATTTTACAATGTATGGAATATAAATTGTAAAATGCATTCTTCGATGCAAACAGAATACATTACAGTGTGCATTACACAACACATTCTCCAACATACGTAATACATTGTAATATGCATTCCATAATGCATTACAAATGCATGCAAAGTAGGATGTATAAGATAAGCAATTCTACATGAACAGCTTTTACTAGAAATAAATATCTTTGCAGAGTAAAAATAAAGTATAGTAATGAAATGTTGATTTATCATGGTAATGGAAAAATTCAAAAATGACATGGAAAAACCTGGAAAGTCAAAGAATTGCGTTCTCAAACATCGTTGTAGATATGACAATTATGTGCGTGATCATGTATGGGAAGTCAGGGGTGCGCTATCCAATCATCCAATGGTGCAAAATCGTTTGTCCTTTCACAATCTTTTCAAAGTGTTTCAGACAGGAAGTACTTGATGGAAGGAAAATAGATATATGCTCCCAATTTGAATGTTGTCAAACCATTGCTTTCCCACATTAATTGCTCAATGAAAAAAAATGAAGCATGACGACTAAACATTAACCTTTGCAATGTTATACTACCGTTAGCAGATGCAAGGGTTATCCCTTGTAATACCAAGAGGGCACACCCGAATGTGTTCCTATTGGCCAATATTCGTACATGAATAACTTGCGATAACATTTGGAGTGAACTGCACAAACATGTTATGGCACAGGTAGTAAAACTTTAATTACCGCTTTATAGCTGTGGAATATTAATATTTATGATGGATTCTTACTATTCTACGACATATTTTATGTTATTTGTATATTTCATCGCTTTAATGTATTTTAAAGTTCATTTAGTATGACATATGACCTTTCGAACATTAAGGTTTTAGCTAATGCGTACACTTTTGTACAGCGAAAATGAATGTACATGTATAACCTGATAGCTTAGGTCATCTAGTAACTATATCAAAAAAAATCTTTCCCAAACACACCCTTGTTCTTTTTATTTTGAACAATTTCAAATAATCACTTTGTACGAATTTCTTGAAATTAGAACAAAGTGAAGATCGCGTGAAGGTGTGAAAAGAAGAAAATACTTGACAAAAGAGTTAACTTATGCCCATTGGACAAGAATGGTTACCCAAGAATGGACGTAATGAACTTTTAGGTCAGCAAGCACGTTTTAATTGCCATGCTTTTTAAAAGGGTGTGGCATGTGAGCCAGTAGCTGTCATCTCTGCAAGTACTAACGTCTGGGTGTGGCAAACGTCAATGGCCAATTAAAATCCTACTTGATGGTTTTGTTGATTTCGAGAAGTTTGGCAAGACTTACTCAAAGACTTATCTGCCAGCAATATGCAAACTTTGAAAATGTTCAACCACCATTATAATAATAATTTATTTAATTTAGACACAAATAACCAAATGTGCTCTGAATACAAAGCAAAAGAAAGACATCAACTCATGAAATGCACAAAAATAAAAATTGCACGTGATACCAAATGCCAATATAATGTCCAGTCAGCCATATTTTACCCCCAAAAGGTATTTTTAAAATTACTTTGAGTCTACCTATATAACATCTTTATTTCCAATAAATCCTCTGGTAGGCTATTAAATACTATTGGGCTTACAACATTTCTACAGTGTATGTTGTTTTCCGAACCAAATTTACTTTATTTGTTTAAACTACTTTAAATTTATTGCTCGAATAATTATTAAAAATAGTTGCATAGTCTCTAAGCTGTTTAATGTTTAAAATGTGTAATTCTTTGTAATACTCGTCAGTGCTCACATTCTTTGTTTTAAACAGAATTTTTATTACTTTGTGCTTTTTGCAGTCTGAACAAGGTAGTTTGTCGAGTAACCATATCTAAAAATGCTTGCTAATCTTGTCCTACATTTATCTTTAAATTTTTTTTATCATGAACGTTATACATGAACCTTTGGCTTCTCTTTATTATCAGAAGTAGTTATTAAGAACTCCAGATGACATTAAGATAGGGAGTTTGGAAGCCTTGCCATTCCTGTATTTTCACAATTTACAGCCTGACATCAGTAAGCAAAGCTAGACTACAATAGTAGTAATTTTCAAAGAAATGCTTGTTACAATTTACAGTCTGCGTGATTGTATCGTATATGGACATTGAGGGAATGTCAAGAAGGCACGACAGTATACTGTGTTACTTGACAGCACAGACACGAGGCTATAAAGTCCACTTCCTTATGTTTACGAAGACTCGTTTCCGGACTCAATACAAGTATTTCATGTCGCTGATCTCTACATTCCAAATGAACGAAGATTAAGGTTGTCTGTCGTCCTTCTTAAGGCATACTGTACGAAGAAAATCTGCCAGTTTGCCAAGAAAATTTTTGTAACGAAAATTTCGAGATTGTACACTGTAGTTTAGGGCGATTTCAACTTGAAAATCTTAGCTCCGTGAAGATTTTGCTGAATGCTGAATGGATATACAGTAATATTATGCTGAATCTTTAAATAAGTAAAGACATTCGCGCTTGATTTAAATTTAATTCGACTCAGAACCCTGCTGCCAGCACATAAACATGCAATGTGGTGGGAATGACGATTTTAAAGATAATTGCATCCCCGTGAAAACCAACGTCATTGTTAAAATCAAATTTATATGATAATGGCTCGTTGATTAATTTTTTTTTATTCTGAATTGCATGCGAATTGCACGCAAAAAAAGACTAAAATATTGATCAGAATTTGACGGGACACCTAGGGTATTGGAATGGAAAAATTGAATGTACTTCCGTGTAGATCCTGCTTCGGAATGGACAATACGAGAAAGTGGGCTTTTCCTAACAGCTCGTAGGCTGGCAGTGGTTGCGTGGCATTTAGGGGCAGCTGAGTCGGAAGTTATATTACGTTAAGAAAGGTTAGGTAGATTAAACGCTGAAATCAACAAAAAGGATACGTTTAAGTTCAGACAGTTGGGATAGGTGTCAGTCCCGCATATTAGACAAGTACAGTAAACCCTCTGTAAGTTGACCACCCAAGAGTCTGTCGCAGACTGATCAACACATGGACCGAGGCTTGTACTGACACATGACTTTAATTTCGTGAACTGCATGTATTGCATGTAAACTACGTGTACTTACATGTACATTTTACAGTAATCATTCATGAAAAATCTTATTAAAATGTTCAAAATTACAGTGTAAATTACTATTGTGTGTCAAAGTACAACTTACAGAGGTGCAGGTGGTCAACATGTAGAGGTCACCTTCCATTGAGTTAATGTGGAGGTGGTCAACTTTGGAGGATCTACTGTTCAGGGGCGTACAGTATAACTTTCGCTAGCAGCCAATAAATTAATCATCCATGACTTTACATGTTGAGACCATGCTGGTCAACATACAGAGTGTCAACAACTATTGTGTGTGTCATTGTCCAAGTGGTCAACATACAACGACCTGAGGTACTTAAGGTCAACATGTTGAGGTTACCTTCCATTGATTTTATTATAAATTGACTCTCACTATGTATTTTAAGGATAAAAACATTTGCGAGAAAACAGACTAATTGAATTTCCAAGATAAATAAGTTATTTGTAGGAATATGCATACAATACATGTAAATACTTGAATGTGTATGCTACTTTCCTTAAAAAATTATATGTCATTCTAATTTATGATTTATTATAGTTTCAACACAAATTATAATATTTCAGTAGGTACAGTTTTTAAAATTAAACAACTAAATTGTTAATATTGACGAGTATGACATTCAATGTCATTAATGGCTTTGGGCACTCATCATAATTTGACGATTTTTATCATTATTCGTAATGTCTCGTTCAATTATAATCAGTTATAGCACTCAATAAGTTGTAGAATTTTGGCCCACTGTGCAACGGCGAAGTTTATCCCAATTTTCAAAGCAAGATTCATTTTTAAATTTAACAAATTCCCCTTTTCAACTTTTCAACCATGTTTTGAAGCTTGAATACAAAAGGGGAAATAGAGTTATCACATGGATCGAGCGATTTCGGCGTTTGTCCATCCAAGTTGCTCAACTAATCTGCGGTTGAATGCAAAATGATGAAAAAAAAAGCTTTTATATTGGCGTTGCGAGACCGACCTGTTCCGCTCCACTGGCTGCTATTTTTCTTGTTAAATGTCTCTTAAAGGCCAATCAATAAGAGCCATCAGACTTTATTTATGCTGGAATCCTTTTTTCTTCTATGTTAAAAGGCAATCTGATATTTGGGCCACTATGTCGCTCGATAATAAAACCGCGGGATTACGTTTTGGGTTTCTGCTTTGAACGAAGCTCAGGTAGCTTTTATTGCTAATTTGGATTTAGGGCACAAACCGTAGTCGTCCCTTTTGTCCAATATTTTATGAGCTAAGTGGAAATGCGATGATCTTCCCGTATAGGCGGGGTCATTATAAAAACGTCTTCCTTCCAAAGCTCAATTCAATTTCTAAGGATTGGATTTGCAAACGGTGACATTTTACTCCGGCTACCATGACAACTTCACTCGTTTTCAATTTCGTTTTCATGAATTTGGTTGAAATTAAATTTTACGCGATAAAAAAAAACTTTAATCTTTGCCTAAGTTCTGCTGAAACAGTTGCGGTCTTTCCAGCTAAATTTCTGCTTGGAATATATATTTACGCAGATTTTATCAAATGCCATTAAATTTCCCATATGGAAAAATGATGTATTAATATATTTTTTGGGTAAATTACCCATGTATTGAAAATATACCAAAATTGGCCCGCTTTTCGTATATAGATAATATAATTAGTGTATTAAAATGTATGAAATATGTCGAGAAAATATGATGTATAATATATGCTTAATATATTATAAACGTTGTTAAAATATATGAGTAATATATTGTCATTTATAAAAATAATATTGCACATATGCGGTAGGCCGACACATTTTTTGCCATTAAAATGTGACATTTACAGCCAACTGTACAAGATAGATATGCAGAGTTACAACTTGGGGTTATAAGTTTATCCCAAATAGCCCAATTAAGTGTTTGCATTAAATATACATTTCCAAATTTTTTTTAACAAATATATTAATAATAATATTTAATGTAGACATATATGATACAAACTGTATTCATATTATATTAAGAATATATTATCATAATATTTTACTAATATAAGTTATCGTAATATATTTTGAAAAATATATTCTTAATATAATTTGAATGTTTGTTTTCGTCCCATATTATTACGAAATATTTGTCACGTAGTACAAATGTAATTCCTTTGTTTAAAATATATGTGTGATATATTTTGAATATTCATGTATAACATTATATTTATAATATATTTTTTTGCATATTAATCTTTCCATATGGGTATAAAATGAGTTTCTCCTAACGAACGACTAGTAGGCTAGCAGTGATTGCCAACCTGTTAGGGACAGCTGAAGCAGATATGGCATTGGTAGGTTAGTTATGGTTAATTCAATTTAATTACGAGAAGAAAACAAATAATAAAAGTTTAGTTTAGTAGTCATTCAACTCGATTAGTGGAGTTGAATTATAAATATTATGCCTAAATTTGGAGTAGCAACTATACTGTCTATCAAATTTTCTTTCCGCGTCCTACGTTTTACACTGAATTTTCGAGAGAATTTGAAGGTAAAAACTGCCGTCATATGAATTGTTAAGATTTGATCACCAAATGGATGCCACGTGTCTAAATAGTATTTAATTCACAGAAATTAAAAATTTATGAATTCAGTTCGAACTATGAAATCTGAACTTAGACTATTTCATTTATGTCTGGAAAACAGTGTTTAGATCGTTTACATTCTTTTTTACTGGTTTAATGGGGTTAAGATAATTTGAATTTGTATGTGCATTAAAAAAGTTGTACTATTTTGACGAAGCACGCTTTACTATCAATGTAAACATATTAAATATTTTGAACACTGTCCTGGAATAGTTCAATGACACCTTTCTGAGTTGATAACATTTAGCATAAGGGCTCTCTAAGAAAATTAGCTGTATGATTTTATATTATACAGTACACGTACATGCTTTACGCTGTATAAGCAATGGAGTGAAAAGAAAATACACATTTATTAAAATGTTGAGTGTTGCTGGATTCTAACGTAATTTTCGCTGTGCTTTAATGAGGTTTTGGTTTAGTTTTTTACGTTCAATGCAATTAAGGGCCACAGTATGGAAGTTCTCACAAACTCACCGGAGCGTACATATTGTTTCAACTATGTGAGGTTTAGACTGCGTGCCTTGATTAAGACCAGCATTTTATTTTTTCTTCTTCAAATAGAAAATTAACTGCATATTTGGAAGCAGTCTTATATACGATGAAGACCATCCTGGCATTAGATTTGTATGACATAAATAAGGTGTTAGCTCTAATCCCATTAACACTTAATTCATTCTTGGCGTTATGTTCGTTGTACTCCCTTTCTTGTGTTTTCAAGAGCCATTAAAGCCCTCCTTCCCAACCCATTCTAATGAATCTTGAAAGCAAAATGGCGAGAAATAATAGCTGGTCGCACCCAGAGATTCACTCTTGACATTCCTTGTTTATGATTTGCATTTTTTTTTATTATTTTTGGCATCTACTTAGTTTCAGGGAAGAAATGCTCAATAATTCACGATATGATGAGCTATTCGTGCTAAGAGAGAAAACTCCCTAAGGATGTCAAGCCTGCCAATTCAATTAATAATCTACTAGAATTAGTTTATAAGTTGAAGAAAACACTTTTTTGGACGAAACTCAATAGGGATTGGTCACGAAATCCTGCATCGTTTTATCATCTTTTATGAGTTCTAAAGCGATATAAAACAGCTCTTCTATATTTTGATTATTACCTAGGTGAAGAAAGCTTCTCGATTCCTTCTCCAGCAATCTAAACACCAAGTGTGAACCTTTCATCCCTATGACGTCATTGTAAATTGTTAACGCTTGCTTTTTCTACTTGAGACGCTAATGCCATAATAAATATTATCCTTAAGCTGAAAGACCTCCGAGATGAGGTCAGATCGGAAGGAGTGAGATTGCATTGCGAGGGGTGTGCGAAAAGTATACTTACAGGGTTCATATCGTCAGGGAAAGTCAGGGAAATGTGGACATTTTGCCCAAAAAGTCAGGGAAAACTTTAAAAATTTGTTAAGTTTCAATTTTGTCCCTGGAAATTTTTAATTCATTTTTGTGAAAAACGACCCTATAAATTACACCTACAATTCGTTATTTCCAGTGGTTTTTCAAAAACTTCGCCTACTTCGAAATTTTAAAGAAACGAGCTAAAATCCATCGTAGAAATACACGTATGTTCGAATTGAGGTACAATTTCTTGGCTTGGTCGAGTAAACAGTTTGTCAAGTGTTCCTGTATTTTATTGCAAATTGCCGTGGCAAAATAATATAGCAGGTACTGCCTAATATTCGACGTTTATGATCTGTTTTTTCTAAAAATTTCACCTGATTTTTCAAGTACATGTATTAAATCTGTTATTTCTCGTCTAGTTTTTTTTTAAAACAAAGGGCCTACAGTATTATCTTGAATTAATACTAATATTGTATACTAATCCATAGTGCTAAGTAGTGATATATACTGCTATCACTAAAATATCACTAGTTTCCAGTAGTGTCGGCAATAGCATAGTGATATCAGCTGTTGCAACTAAAAAGGTGGATAGTGATTTTAAATGATTGCAGTCGCATTTTTTTTTGTAAGTTATAAATCTCACTATAGAGAGTTGCAATTTAACTATTCACGCGCAATAATTTCACGACCTTTGTGCAAATGTATTGGTCCCGCTAATTCTCGCCGGTATAACGCGTTCTGATATCAGTAAGATTTAAACTAATATCCCCATTTATCAGTAAATATGTACTGATATATCACTAGGATTTTTATAACTGATCCATACTAATCTTTCCACCAGGGCAGCCTGATAAGTCCAGTTTATTGGGCAAAGAGTAACTTACGAAATACCAAAATGCAAGTAGGACCATTCAGTTATTTTGAGTAATACAACGCGTTCCTCTTTGAGAATCTACTTGTAATTATCTAAAATCTATCTGTTTGGCAGCTTGACTCGTCTGATGGCGAAAAAGCATTAGTGGCGCCAGCTTGCAATTAGCACCGCTATTAATCTACCTTGTCTGCGTCGATAACACCCCGTTTGCTCATCACATTCTGATGAGAAAAAAACTCCATACTTTGCTATCTAAAATAACAGTTATTGCCTAAATATTAATGACAAAAACATTAAGCTTTGCATTAATCTTGATCTCTAAAAATTTGATAGAAATTGTTTCCTGTTCATACTGGAAATATGAATATTAATTTCCAACAACTAAAATACATGTACACTGTATATGCGAAAGTACAACTTGTTAATGCTCCACCAGATATTAACTAAATCCACACCCAATCCCCCAGTAATGGCCAACTTAAGGTGTTCTTTTGAATTGGGGATTGTTTTGGTTTACTAACTTCCCCAATTTACTAATTATCATTTATTCTGATCGCATATCATTACTCTTTTAATGAAATTACCAACCAGCCATAAGGGCTATGATCCTTTAGAGCTTTTTTCATATTTTATTTAGCACAATAACAGCGCTAAGAAGTCCATAATGGACTTGTATGTACTGATCATCAAAAATTAAAAACGTCAATATCGAGATAATATAAAAAAATTACTTAGAAGTTTTCCTAAAGGCAAATATCAATGTTAACATATCACAACATGAATTTATTATTTAACATTCTTCGTTCTTCATAAAATAAGCATAATAATAGTATTTATACATCACTTTTAGACCTAAATATTACCATTCATATGCATGCACAGTAGGTATACATCCTCCATATACGTTACTGAGTCTCAATTAAGTACATGTAAAATATTTGAATATTTTTTTTTAAGTTCACGGAGAGGGGATGCTTTGCCAAATACGATTCGACGCTCTGCTTGTTGATTAAATATAGTTGGAATATTGTAACAATATAGATGCTTGCGATAGTTATTTATAATATACGGTACTGAGTATGTTTCAGGCTCAATTCTGATAAATTCAAAATCGTGCAGTGTATTAGTAAAGCTTTCAAAACATAATTCGTGTACATGAATTTAAAACTACACATCGGATATTTAATTGGTAGATTACGCCAGACTATGGCTAGACTATATCAAATTAAAAATTTCTTAAATAAAAATAGAAGTTAACAGTTTATTATTCTTGGGGTGACGGCATATTATGACCTGAAGTCGAAATCAACGGTTACACAAATGAATCATACTTGGACAGATTACAAAACATTCAAAATAAAAAAAATAAGGTTTTGTTTCGGGACAATTATCACAGAACATGTAATCGTTGATTGACATCTAATCATATTTGCAATAATTTGCCAAATTTTATAAATTCGTCAACAGATAGATTTTTTTTATTATTTATAATGCATTTTTTGGAAATGATTATAAAAATGTAACTGATTTATTTTCATTTAAAAACATTCTCTGTGGGTTTACTGCGGTATTTTCCCTGTTCCAGCATAGACAGTATGAGAAAGTGGGCTTCTCCTAAGTGCTCGTTGGCTGGCAGTGATAGCCTGGCGGTTGGGGGCAGCTAAATCGGACATTGCTTTGTATAGTTTAGGTAAAACAAAACATATTCCCATAAAAGTGACCTATAATTAGTGTCCATTTTGCCAGTATTATTACTTAAATACCGTGGATTATATTCAGTGATTAGCATAAGGTCTTTCCTATTTTCTTCAAGCAGTCAAATGAAACGCTAAAATCACCATCAATCATTTTCACCATTAATTACTCGAGTCGTTTTTGAATATGAATCTTTCTCGCGTATGCAGTTTCTTATTTAGCTTTCAATTTGAGCTTTCGTGGATCTTAAGTCAATCTCGTACATTCATTATATAATGGTATGGTGCACAATATGATATTGATTGAGTGCATTATCATTATCAGAGATAAGTTTTTGACTGTCAAATCGCACTTGCGAAAACCGCATATGGAAATCAGTATAGATGAAATGTCCAATGACGAGAAAACTTGCGATTTTTTTGCTCAAATCGGTGAATATTTATCTTGCAAAATTTATCAGCTGAAGATTACTGCTGTTGCTAAGTACGGTTCGACAACAATTTTTAATACAACGTTAAATGCTTCGTCGAAAAAGTGTTACTTAGCAAGGACCAATCTATTTAAAGATGATTTTTGTGCAACCTAAATTTACATATTATTTGCACGAAGCTGAAAGTTGAGTTATTTGCTACGGTTATCATCACGCTCGATATAAGAATCTTGATGTAGTAAACCAGGATGTCGAACAAGTCCTAAAATTCCTAAAAAGTACTAAAAAATAGTCCTTGATGCCGTACAAGTCCTTGTTATTACAAAAATGTACTAAATCAGTGTCTACCGGTCATGGAAAAGTCATGAAATTTATTTCATGGTCATGGAAATGTCGTTAAATTCACGTCGTGGTCATGGAAAAGTAATGAAATTTACTTCATGGTCGTGGAAAAGTGAAATTTACAAGAGGGTCCTGGAAAAGTGATGAAATTTTTAACAGGGCGATGGAATTTTCGTCTTTTTATCGATTCACAAAATAAAAATTTGGGTTTGAATTCTTCACTAGTCACGTATTTTCACGAAAAATTTCGCCTACGGAGTGTTTTTGGCTGATAATCATGTCGCCACAGTGGTTTCTGAAAATTGCTTATGCATTCTTTTGAATTACTAGAAAATTGGTGAAAATTAGTTATGACATAAAACTTGAATAGCCTCGTATTCTAATATGCATGTAACATTTTTTGAAGTCATGGAAAACTCGTGAAATTTAAACAGGGTCACGAAATTTGTCTTTTCAATGATTCACAAAATAAAAGATTGTGTTTTAATTCTTCATTTTCACCTATTTTCACGAAAAATATCGTTTTTGGTCAATAATCATGACGCCACAGTAGTAGATAATATTTGTGGAAATTGAAACAAAGAATTTCGTGCACTGCATGTACACACTTACATTTTACAGAAATCATTCATCATTCATGAATCTTATTGAAATGTTCATAATACAGTACCAGTATTGTTAATGTGATACAAAGCTATCTCAAAACATTGTAATATAGCAAATTGTTTTTTAACTCTGTTGTACAATTTGTTATATAACGCCCGCTCGATCGCATGGGTCGTTAATACTAAAGAATGTTAAATAATATTATTTCTTATGACTTTTAAACAAGTTGTGTGACTTTGCAATATAACAAAATAATGTAAAACAACAAATTAGTTTTTTAATTCTGTCGTAAAACTTGTTACGTGACACCAACTCGAATACGTGGTGTACATTACTAAAAGTTGTAAAATAACATTTTTTCTTCTCATTTTCAAACAAGTTGTATAACTTTACAAACTAACGAAACATTGTAAAATAATAAATTCGTTTTTAACTCTGTTATACAACTTGTTACGTGACACCAACTCGATTACGTGGTTTACAGTACTACAAGATGTTAAATAATGTGTGGTCAACTTTGGAGGTTCTACTGTGGTATTGCGAGCGTTATAAAACACATTATATAATATGTCTAATTATGCAATTATTGTATCATGTCGTAAGAAAACCCAACATATGTTGTTCATTATTTATTCAACTACTTAATACCACTTCTTAATTTCCCAAATTGTCAGTTTAGGACGATTTACGGAACAATATTGTCAAAGTTTGCGTAAATTTGAGATTCTCCAGTTTTGCTGTCACTCTGCGCAAATTTCCTCTGAAAACTCCGAGAAATTTGTACGCGAAACGTACGTTTCGATGAAGTCGAGATTAGAAACTTAAATTTTTATCGCTTTTGAAACCAGTTTTTCGCTATTCATTGACTCGTTGACAACCCAAAGTGCTGCTGCATGCTCCACTTCTGGAAACCTAGTTTTTTTTGTGATTACAACTATTCATAATCTTTGCTATCCTTAGCTTTCTTATAACTGAGGCTGGGGTATCGTCGAGCGTTTTTTGAAAGATTTGTTTATGGGGAAATTAAAAGCTCAACGTGGTTTCCACAACGAATTCTTCGCCTTTTGCCACCTGGGTCGCATTCGGGTCAATCAATAAGTTTTCATTAACGAGTCGCACATTGGGGCTTACGTGCACTTTGATGTAAACGAGAACATTACAGGGTTCATACCGTCGGGGAAAGTCGGGGAAATGTTGACAATTTGACGCTTAAGTCAGGGAAATTCAGGTGGGAGTCAGGGAAATTTGTTTTGGCACAACTATTTTGATTGGTATAAGTAGGTATGTCATGAAAAGCATTAGAAAAGCTGTATTTGTCATCTACTTTTTCTGAACATTCGCCTTGTTATAAATTCACCTGAAATGTATTATTTTTGTTAAAAAAAATTTCGCCTATGAAGAATTTTGAAGAATATGAAGAATTCAGTTCACGATTTTTTCTCGTAATTTTTCAAAATCCAATATTTCTTATTATGTTTCAAATATATGTCGCATATGACAATCTCTTAGTTATTAATATTATTTCTTCTTATAAAATTGTGAGCTAATTCCATCAATTCGTAATCAGATCTATAATTTCTAAAATTTAAGCCATGTGGTAATTTACTTGGATCAAAATCTGTACAAATTGTTTCTTGAAATTATCTGGAAAGTTTCCAAAATGTGTCTGGAAAACCTGGAAAAGTCAGGTAAATTAAATTGAAGATTTGGCTAGTCATCCTGACAGAAAAGACACAGAAATAAAGTTAATTGTATATAGTGTTGCAGTTAAAGTTAATTGTAATTTCAGATGAGATTTTTTGTTTGACAAGTCAGGGAAATTAATCAGATTTGGTCAGGGGGAGTCAGGGAAATTCAATTGAATATGTTGGCTAGTCATCCTGACTGAAAAACACAAAAATATTGTCAATTGTAGTGTTGCAGTTAAAGTTAATTTTAATTTCACGTGGCGTTTTTTGTTTGAATTTGGTCAGAGAAAGTCAGGTAAATTCAATTGAGATTTACTGAGGTTTTTGTATTCATCGGCAGTGTCACTTTGGCATTCATTTCAAATACCAGGAATGGGAAAAACGTCTATTTCGTATTTTACTACCGTAGATTTTTTCAAGTAATTTGGAGAGAAGACTCTCATACATTGGTTGAACACGTGAACTTTGTTTTTCACGGGGTTCATCAGTTTAAAATTTCGCTAAACCGCTTTGTTCGCAGACTGGCAAAAAAAATGTGCGGATTGGATTTCTTAGAAATTGTGTTATGTTTCTCAGATACATGTTCGTGTCTCTCAGATTGCGTTTCTCTGACGCACAGGGGAAGCGGAAGTCATTGACTTACGGAGTTTGTTTTGGATAATGTTTCTTAGCAACCTAATTCTAGGCCGAAAACAGCAATGATATAACGTGTTTCCAGGATACACTGCAGTGAAATTAATGCTGTCGAAAAGCCCTCAATTAGTGCCATCTAAAACACCTCCAAATCGCGCCACACCCATCACAAACTAGTGTGTGTGCATGGTTCATTTTCAATTAGCTGGAACAAGTTGCGTAAAAGTCCATTTCGCCAAAGTGCAACTTTCCACACTGACACATTCGACGAAATGTGAGTTTTATGCAACTGGCCAGGGCCCTATTTCATAAAACTTTGAGTGACCCCCAAAGGAGTGACTAATCCCATCATTTCGTGATCAGATCTTCAGTTTCTAAAATTTCCGCCATATGGCATTTGCGTGGGTTAATCTGTGTCAAAAATGTGCCAATTCTTTAAACATTGTTTCTTGAATTTGTCTGGAAATTTTTTGCAAAAAGTGTGTGGAAAATCCTGGAAATGTCAGGAATATTGGATTCAATCTTCGGCTAGTCACCCTGATTAATAATAATAAATAAAGTTCAAGTTTAAAAAATAACCATCGGTGAGAAGCTAGACATAGTTATTACAGTAATGACATTGACATTTAAGAAAAAAAAACAATATTGACAACTTCATACAAAGGTGTAGCTTATCACGAGCATTTGCAGAAAATTTCATCTCCCATTTTCCAAAGTCATTGAACTTTCCCAAAAGTGCATAAATATTTACATTTTTATCCCCACACACATTATTATATAATATGCTTAAATAAGCAGTCTATCCTTCCAAAAAAAAACACGCCATCCGAGCCACAAAAACAGAAATTTAAATATTCCATAAAGGTAATCTTTTTAACATTACAATATTATTTTTCACATCAATCCTATTAATTTTGCTTAATCTTGTTCAATGAAACTTGGAATCCCCACATGGAAAAGAAATGCTTTTCGAAATACATAATATGCGATGCATTTTGAAATGTATTTCAAAATACGTGTAGATTGAGACATTAATATATTGCAAAATGCATAGGAAAATGTATTGCAGAATGCATTTCATGATGTCTTCAGTGATTTGTGAAATGCATTTTTGAATGCATTTATTTTTAAATATTATACATTCCAGGTGAATTTCAGAATGTATTTTCCAATGCATATGGTAATGTATGGCTTTACGCATTGATGAATTACTGACAATTGTATTGTATTAATGATATTAACCCTCAGCATTACCACAATTTCTTAATTTCATATAAAAAAACCTCTTAATTTCCATATTAAAGATATCAGTATCAGTGCAAATTAACTTGCTAATTTTACACAAATAAAGTGTTTGGTTATTATTTGTTTCTACCTACATGAATTATAATATACATGTACATGCTACTAAAATGGGAACATCACAAATTGGCTACTCAATCACGTATAATGCATTGTTCAATGTATTTCGTAATGCATTGTAAAATGCATTTTAAAATACGATGCTGTATGCATTTAGAAATGTATTTGCTGTGAATATCTTGCCCAAAATACATTTGCAATTTGCAATACATTCCCCATTTACAATGCATTTAAAAATACATTTAAAATGCATTTCCTTTTCATGTGGGGTTATATTCGCATTATGGACAATTGTCCGAATTTTCACGTAACTTATACTGTCAGTATATTGAAATACTGTCAGTATATTGAAATACTGACAGTAGCACCGATCGTGTATGGTCGGCATAACACAGTAACACTGATTGACCACTCATTGAAAACGGGCGTGACCTTTGAAGCTAAATTCCACCAACAAAAGCCATCGTTCCTCTTTATGACCACTTGACCATGTGGCCATAAAAGTGGTTCACAATCCTGCGGTTTTCAACTTCCGTTTTAGTGAAGGAGGGGTCACTTCGAACATGCATTGGTTTATATAAGACCTCAACGTGGACGACACGTTTTGGTCATAAAGTACATTTTTGGTTGTAAACTATTCGCACGAAGTTATAGGCCTATTTCGGCTTTTCTGCAACAATGACCACGAACACATTGAAGTATCCGACTTTGGAATGGAACATGCCACTGAAATTGTACCCATGTCAAGCTGTCCTCGAATTACGCGTGATTTCAGGGTTTTGGAGTCCAATTCGCGTGTTTGGGGCGTTATACTGCAGTAAACAACACCCGAGTAAAAATATCAATTGGTAAAATGTAAATGTAAATTGGAATTGTTTAACAATTCAATCAATAGGTTTAATGACAGCAATTGGTATTAATTGTTCAT
>JAQGAF010002292.1:0-23627 GCA_034687865.1 Kryphioiulus occultus | reverse complement strand
GTCACTGAAGTTCCTATGAAGTCACTGAAGTTCCTATGAAGTCACTGAAGTTCCTATGAAGTCACTGAAGTTCCTATAAAGTCACTGAAGTTCCTATGAAGTCACTGAAGTTCCTATAAAGTCAGTGAAGTCATACTGAAGTACGTTGAAGTCAATGAAGTCAATAATTCAAAACACCCAAATTCCCTTACAATGATTTCCACACTACATGTACATGTATTTCTCAATGAGCAATTTTGATCACATCACCCTCCGTTTTCACACAAAGTTGCACATGGAATTTTGGTTTCCAAACACAAGTTGCGACTTGCATCACCAATTCTTCACTTTCACAGAGTGTCTACCGGATTTGGTATTGCAAATTCCATGACTTCTTCATGACTTCAAAAAATGTCCATGTCTATTAGAATATGGTGTCGCTAAAGTTTTATGTCATGACTAATAGCGATTTTCAGGAATATCTACCATCGTGGCGACATGATATTGAAGAATTTCTACCCAAATTTTATTTTTGTGAATCAATGAAAAGCCTAAAATTCCAAGACCACGTCGTAAATTTCACGACCCTGATTCAAATTTCATGACGTTTCCATGACCCTGATATAAATTTCATAACTTTTCCATGACCTTAATCTTATTTCATGACGTTTCCATGACTTCCATGACCCAAATCTCATTTCATGATTTTCCCATGAATTCCATGACCGGTAGACACCCTGATGTCAGTGCATTAGTGCTTGTGAGAGTATTTCGCATTACACATACACTGTACACGAAGGATCGCAATGTCCCATACGGTTCTTGCACAGGTACCTGTGCAACGCTATTAAACCGGTACTGGGTGCGCAAAAAAATCTGATAAAACCCACTGAGTTCAGCGCCCCCTGGCGGCTAGTGGGGCGACCCCTGGCATATAAGCGGCTGGTAATGAACCGTCAGCGAGCAAAAGAGCAGCAAAGAGTGGCCTGGAAAGTAGTGAACTTGTTCTCGTTTGTCCCTCGTGTGTCTGCCGACAAGCACCTGTGCCCACCTGAAGCAGTTGAGGAACAGCAGGTCGGGTCGGGCCACCACTCCCCCACATGTCCCCCTCACTTCCCGCCCTGTGATTGGTCGTCTCCTTGGTCAAGCCACGGAAATTACCCGTCCGAAAATTCGACGAAAAATTGTGTGCAGAAATCCACAGGACTGAACAATTCGGCAACCATGGAATACAGATTGCAGCTCGTTCTGTTCCTCTCGTGCACTGTGACAGGTAGGCCTCAATTGTGTTAATCGTAGAGCATTCTATGAAAAACGTGTTTGTGTGTAGGTTCTGCAAAACTTCAGTTCTAAGTGTTTTTTTCATCAGAAAAACATTCAGAAAAACAAAGTTTTCTGAAGGTGTGAGCTTTGCTGACCATGCGCTTAGAACAACATCTTGCAGAATTTCCGACATAAGACTCATAAGGAATTTGCAGAAAGCAACAATTTCGTGGAATTCGTGTTGATGAAATTCCGTCATGTTTCCGGAATATTTGTTATAAAAAAATTGGCAGAATATGACGTTGCAGCGGTATGTGAAAGTCCAAGTTGTCGGGAGTTGCACTTGAAGAAAGTATTTTTTAAAATACACGTACAATTTATTTGCAAAAATATTTAAAACCTGCTGATGAAAAACACCCTACTTAAAAAAAACCTTCTTTTGAAATACCCTAAATTTGCAGAAATTTGCTTTTGAAACACATGTTATGTGCAGAAAATCAGCTTTCGAAATAAATTATATTTGCAGGAAATCTGCTTTTGAAATAATTATTTAAATTTTGCCCTAGAGATACACTGTAGACCTACTTGCAGAAAACCTGCTTTTGAAATGCACTGAATTTGCAAAAAATTTGCTTTGCAATTCATTTGCAGGAATTTTTTTTTTTTTAAATTTCCTTTACTTGCAGAATATCTGCTTTTGGAACGCTCCATATTACAGAAAATCTGCTTGTGAAATGCAATGCATGTTCAGAAAAACCTGTTTTTGTGAATCACACTGCATTTACAGTAACTACTTTTGAAAAATCTGCTTTTAAAATACTCTGTACTTGTAGAATATCTGCTTTTGAAATACACTATATTATAGAAAATCTACTTTGGAAATACACTGTATTTTCAGAAAATCTGATTTTGAAATTCAGTTTACTTGCAAAAAATCCGATTTGAAAATGCTCTAAATTTGCAGAAAGTCTGTTGCAAAAACAACTTTCAAGTCCGTTAATTGCTTTAGACAAATAGTAGGGTTTTGACAGTTATGGATTGTGGGAAAATTTCAGAATTTCCCTCCCAAAAAAATGAAACAAAACTGAGAAGACATTGCTTCACGAAGGACATTTTCACAGAGCATTTGCTAAGAATTAGTTTCTGCAAACGGAACTCGCCATGAAATTTTCCCGAAAACTGCGAAATAAATTTACAATACGAGACGTCTGATCCCCTTGCCATTTGCATGCAAATCCAATATGCATTTACTTTATTTTGCAATTTGCAATGTGCAATTTTTTTTTCGGCTTTGCAAGCAGCTGCTCAAACATTACAGAAAAAAGCTAATTCCTGATAATCTAAGTACGTGGCTAATACCACCCGTACATTTTTCGTACCTTCTCGCATGGAGGCGAAGCAATTGAATTTGTTTTTCCCCAAAATCCATAAATTGTGGCTTGCCCATCCACCTCCATTTTCGAGGAATTGCTTTTGGCAAATTCTCCCTCAAATTCAATTGAAAATAATTTCGTAAATTGAGTGGGATTCTCAGAATTGTACAGAAAACGTTCAAAAATCCCATCAGAAAACTGGTGCAATTTACCCTACACTAGGGCGAACTGAATTTGACCTATGACCTCTGCAAACACGGTTGCAATTCGCGAAGAAACGATGGGGATAAATTATGGGATGGCAGCAAAAGGTAGCCTACTTCCACAGGTAGAGGTCACGGTTTTTAGTAGCTCTAAATGCATGACCTGAGAACAACTTCAGTGCTATAAAGTGAACAGGAGATGCCTGAAATGACCTACAACTTGTCAGTAAAAATAACTAAGTGAATGAACAGGGTTGCGAAAAATTGGTAATAGGCCCAGGTCAGTTTGGAAATGAAGGGTCAATTGCAAATGCTATAGACGAAAATTTTGAAAAAAAACTGCCACATTTATTCAAAAAATAGCAATAAGGAAATATCGTAGGCGATATTTTAGAAAAACTACCAGAAATAATGGAATTTCAGTGCATTTACCTTAAAATGTTTTTCAGAAATAACTGCGGGGACAGTGAATTTTTGTTGAAAATCGATTCCAAATATTGCAGTTTTGTGGACAATTTTCGCCTTTTAAAATATTAAAAATTAATAATCATAACGGAAACGCAGTAGGTCATTTTTATATGACAATTGAATAAATATAATTTGAACGCCGTGCCACAGGCGAAATTAAAAAAAATATCCGAAGAAACACTAAGATTAATAATTGAAGAAATGCCATAGGCGAAATTTTTGAAAAACCTACCAGAAATGCCAAAAATTTCGGTGCATTTTCCTTCAAATATTTTTCAGAAATATTAATAATAACGGGACCAATGATGATTTTTGCTGAAATTAATAGACCCCAAAAACATTATTGCATCTTGAGGACTTTTTTCTTTTGAAATGTTAAAAATAATTAATAATAAGAAAAAATATCAGAAGAAACACTAAGATTAATAATTATGGAAATGCCATAGGCGAAATTTTGAAAAACCTATCAGAAATGCCATACATTTTGGTGCATTTTCCTTCAAATATTTTTCAGAAATATTAATTACAAGGGAACAATGATGATTTTTGCTGAAACAAAATAGACCCAACGACATTATTGCATTTTGTGGATTTTTTCTTCTGAAATGTTAAAAATTACTAATAATGAGAAGGACTTTGTAGGTAATTTTGTTCTGCTCTAAAATATACAAATATTTGCTAAGTACATGTACAATTCGATACGTTGTTGCCTGCTATTTATCATTTAGGAACGTCATAGGCGAAATTTTGTTTCCAAAAATAACCAGAAATAATGGATTTTAGGTGTATTTTGAGGACAGTTTTTTTTTTGTGAAAAACCTAAATCACCAATAATGAATTTAAGAAATAATGTACATGTACGATATATCGACACCTAGGAAACGTTTCCCAGAAAAATGGTTTCTGGAAGCACATTTCCTCAAAATGTTTCCACATTTCTAGCAAGGAAACATCGGAGGAAATCAGCCTTAAAATGTTTCCATTCTAGAGAGAAATGTGGAAACATTTTGAGCAAATCTGAGCCTTCTTACCAATCAAAATTATTGTGCCGCAACAAATTTCCTGCCATACACCGTATGAATTTCCCTGACTTCTCCATAACTTCCCACGTGGAAAGCAAATGCATTTCAAATTGCGAAATATACAGCAAATGCATTGGTCGTTTTTATCGACACACGAAATACCTTTGGTAATTTAAACAAACTTGCATTTCACTAATAAACTTGTGTATTTCACAATGTATTTGAATGCACATACATGTACTTAAAAATATGTGTGCTGCATGTATTTTTGTATTTTAAACTATTTCATTGTCAGTTCCAGTTTATTTATTAAATAATTAAGATGTTTTTTAAAATCCAGAATTGGGATTTTTTTAAACTTTGAAATTATGAAATTTTGACATTTTACAATACATGGAATATAACTTGCAAAATGCATTCTTCAACAGTGGGAAACAGTGGGTTTCCCAGGTCTGATCAATTTCCCTGACTTTTCCAGGTTTTCCAGAAGGTTAGTCACCCTGAAACAGTCACTCTCCCCTACCCTGCATATGAAAATTAATTTTGAGCGACCTAAGGAGAAGCCAACTTGGTGTCTTTTTTGCGACCAAACCGACTTAAAAAAAAGCAAAAGTGGACCCATTTGCAGAAAAACCTTTCCGGAATTTTCAAACTTTTTTGGGGGTAAAACTCACTTAAGATGATGGATTACGCCGCTTCCCGTGTACAATTAGAAGGCTTCAATTTTCCCTGCTTCATTTTTTCCAAACCATTTAATGCCACCCATGCGAGGCAACCGAGTAGCCCTGCATACTTTGGTTTGGAGAAAAAACAACAACAACCAAAAACCTACTGATAAACCCTGTACAATGTATGGCAAATCGTCTTTAACTACCTGTTAGCCCGGCACTAATTTTCGCAATCCACATGCAAAATTCGACAAATCGCTACGGTTGACTGCAATAGATTCCCACTTAATGCCAAATTTAACGTCCATTACAGACAACTCAAATTTAATGGTTGTGGCACATTGGCACAGTGTTATTTCAAGGAATCCCACAAGCTGGAAAAAAAATCAATGCACAATGCCTAAGAAACCTTCATCATCCCTGCTTTGGAATTTCCACTACGGAATATGCCCTGCTCCAAATGTGCACTTGCTTAGCAGACAAGAATTTATCCTTTTTGTATATATTTTGTAGTCATTTTGTTGTTATTTTGTACACCTACATCCAATGTCATGCTTTAGAAGTCCACTTTTTCATAGTGTCTATCTTGGGGCAGGGCATATATCGCAGTTTATCCTAATTTTGCCCTGTTTTTCCTTTATTGTGTTTAACCTAGCCTGAACTAACTCAATGCAATTTCTGATTTAGCTGCCCCTAACTGGCATGCAATCACTGCCAGCCTACGAGCTGCTAGGAGAAGCCAGCTTTCTCGTAGTGTCTATGTTGGGGTAGGGCATATAGCGTAGAATCACCTTGTCGTTCCTTCCCTTTTGAGTTTAACCTTTCCAAAACTAAGTTAACCTTGCAATTTATGATTTCGCTGCCCCTAAACGCAGGCAATCACTGCCAGTCTACGAGCTGTTAGGAGAAGTCCAGTTTCTCGTAGATTCTATTTTAAAGTACAGCATATATCGTAATATAGCCCTGTTTTACTGCCATTTTATGTTTAACCTAACCTTAACTAACTTGCAATGCCGTTACTGATTTCGCTATTCCTAACCAGAGGCAATCACTGCCAGCCTATGAGCTGTAAGGAGAAGCCCAAATTCTCATTGTAGCAGGGCAACAGCAGGGCATGTACCGTAGTATATCCCTGGTTTCCTTCCTTTTTCGTTTAACCTAACATACAACAATGAAATTTCTGATTTAACTTCCCCTAACTGCTCATACTGTAGTATACCGGGTGAACATAAAGTCGTTATCCCCCGAAATAGCATTTACACCGTTTAACACAAGGGTGCGTTATTCAATGGTGCAATCCCATTTGTTTTTAGACCATGTTTTCAATGTCTTTCAGACTTGGAAAGTTGTAGAGCATGTCAATATTTCTACCGAAGCAGTGGATTTACACTAATAACGACAATCTCTACAACATTCAAATTGGGACCACACTGTTTCCTTCAATTAGTTCCTGTCTTAAAGACCTTGAAATCATGGTCGAAGGTCAAATGGTTTTGCACCATTGAATAGCGCACCCCTGTGTTCCTATACATGTGCACACACAGAATTGTCATATCTACAACGGTGTAAATGTTATTTGGGGGATGAAGGCAATGTTCAATCGTGCTTAACTTGGATTTTTTAAGTTATCAATATCGCCGATAATTTGCAACAAAAATAGTTGGAAAATACCCAAAACCGTTAGTGCCATGCAGAGTAGAATTCGTTCGAAAATCGTGATATTTCGCCATCAAACTTGAGATTTTCCCAACTCATTTATTTTTTTACAAGTAAGCGGCTGACTCTACAACCGAAAGGCTGGTTCTACACACGTTACTAAACATATTCAGCTGTTATGATTATTTCGGAGCAACAATGTGTCCGGAAATTTTATGCAAGGAATGCATAAGGTGTTGGGCATAGTGACGTCACGAGGGCCAGTGTATCCCGGTAGTGTTCACGCCACCAGTTGCCTGACAGGTAATAATAAGTTGCGAAATCGCAAATTAGTCGCACAATGCAGGCTGAAAAATGATTTGCTGCCAGGCCGAGGTACGTTGAACCTGAAAATGCGATTCGGGGAATAATTCGTTGAATTTGCGTAAATAAAAGCAATTTTCTGCTGGGGTGGCGCCTGCGGGGCCGGAACAGCTCGCTTCCAAGCAAGAAAGGCTGTGGACAATTTTCCATAAACATCGCCAATTACATGTATTGCATAACCCCCTGCACAATGACATTATTTGGAGCCTTTTGAAAAGGGGAGACATGTTCCCAAGGGTTGAACAACTGCTGGACTTTTTTTGTCCTTTGCAAAAGGAATGTGTTGGCTTCCTGCACGTTGCATGAGCTGCCAAGCGCCCCCTATCGAGGGTGCTAACACAAGGTGCCCTGAAGAGGCAGGCAGTTTTTGCAGAAAGGATTTCACGAAATGTCAATTAAGGCACTTGCTGAACATGTCGGGGTACTTTGGGGACGTTCCAATAGTATGCCATCACAAAATACAAGCATAGTAGAACCTCTGTAAGTTGACCGCCCCAGGGATTATCGCAAACTGGTCAACATATGGAAGGAGGCCTGTACTGACATTTTACATTTAGCATTCATCATTCATGAATCATTCATGAATAATCATCTTATGAAAATGTTCATAATACAGTATCAGTAGTGCTAATGTGCTGCAAATGTATCCAGCAATTACACGTACACTTACAATCAGTGGCACTGAAATTTTAATGCGGAAACCCTGATGTACAGTGTACTTAAAAATGTCATTCTGTAAGATTATAAAGCATATCCAGACAATTATCCTACTTGTTGTGGTAATAAACAACTAATCTCGGATCAAATTTTGCAATGTCTTATTTTCGAGATTCCAATTAAAAAGTAAATAAAAAATAAATTACTATAGTATGTTAAAGTCCAAGTGGTCAACATACAACATACATCGGTGCAGGTATGTTCGATGTAAACATTGATAACAGAGCAAAATATTTATCCAAAAGTTAAGCGAAAATGATGCGTTTTCGAAAAACAAGTTGACCAGTGATGAACACAAGTAAATAAATATAAACAAAATTTTGCAAAACTGGACGACAAATGATATATATTGATAAAAGAAACTAGTGACTCATCATTTGGCTGACCTTTCCCACTCTTTCCTATCATCATTTCGATGACAATACTTGAACGTCCGCTTTTGGAAAACGTCATCACACCATAATGACGACATCTTGGCACGAAATGATTGTTTTAACCCAGTTTTTCATTTTTTATATCAAAAAGCGTGTCTAGTCATTTTTGCTGACACCCTTACTTTTCCCTGTCATCATTTGGCCACCCCCTAAGATGTTGTCATAATAGCTGATCGTTCCCTTTTGGAAAACGTCATCACGCAAAGAATGACGTCATTTGTGATTAATGATTACGAAGTAAGTGAAGATTTTATCGAAATTTGGGCAAAAATTACGCATTTTTGTCACACAAAAGCATAATTTTATAAAAAATAAATGTTAAATCTAAAACTCCCATAGGCGAAATCTCTTGCAAAACAGGATGACAAATGCTGGTTTTTAACCCAAATATTTATAAAAGAAAATCATGACTCGCCATTTGCCTGACCTCCCCACTCTTTCCTGTCATCATTTGACCACCACCTCAAAGATGATGGTACAATAACTGAACGCCCCTTTTTGGGAAACGTCATCACGCCTCAATGATGTCATTATTCATTGATGATTCGTCTGATACACATTTTTAGCGAAAAGTGAGCAAAAAGTATGGATTTTAATCACACAACAGCACATTATGACTCCAGAATGACGTCATTTTTGGGTGACTACCTCATTTGGCAATGACGTCATTTGGACAATGATCACAAATGCCAATACGACACATGTCGACATCTGGGGACAATGCAAAGGCCCAGGACAATGGTCGCCAAATACAGTACGCTGCAAAAACACTGTCCATCCTTCACTTTCAAACATGTTGCTTCGTGACACTGTCCAGTGACGTCACGACGTACCTCGCACTTTCTCGACTTGCGAAGGAGAACCCGGAAGGGGGTGCCTTTGTCAGCAATCCATGGGAAAATCCCCTGGCTGCCATGATCATGTTTCGTGCCCACCAGTCCATCCTCAGCGCCATTGTTTCCACAGCAAGCTTGACCTTGAGATATTGTTGAAAACGCCAAATATGGGAGCTTCCGGGTCCCACGAACACGTACCGTTTCCAAATGAGTCTGGGGGGTCCGAAAAAACGGTAAGTGCCGAAAAATCTACCTTCGGACAATGCAGTGAGAAAAACCAGAGATTTTCCCCTCGATTCCATCCTTGCCCTCCTGCAGGGTCGTGGTCAACGTCTGCAGGGGATCCCAATCTGTCTGACCAAGCATCAAACCCTGCAAGTGCATCATGGGGCGAGAAAGACAATGCAGGGAGATAAGGGGCTCCACCTCATCACAGAGTCAGTATTGCGCGAGTTTGGTTGTTCACGGTACAGAGAAACCTGTCTATAACGACCACTAACAGAAATTCATTGTGATGAGTTGGGTTGCTTGATCACATCGGAGGTTTCAGACTGGAGTCCTTGCTAAAAGTCACGAACTTCCTGTCTTCATAGAAGTCCATTAAAATCCAACTAAAGTCACTGAAGTCCAATTAAGAACCCTATAGCTAATACAGACTGATACTAATGAAGTCCTCAAACTGTGAACTAACCTGGACTCGCAAAGCATTTGCAGTGACCTGTCTATGACTTCAAAGAGTTCACCCCAGACTCCTGACTAATATCGCTAAAATACAACAGAAGTGATAGAAGTCCCATTACGAAGACTGTATTCATTGAAGTCCCATTAAGAACACTGTAGTCATTGTAGTCCCATTAGGTACACTAGCTATTGAAGTCTCTGAAGTCCCATTATGTCCGCTGTAGTTATTGACGTCCCATTAAGAACACTAGTCATTGAAGTTCCATTAAGAACACTGTCGTCATTGCAGTCCCATTAAGAACACTAGATATTGAAGTCTTTGAAGTCCCATTAAGATGCTGTAGTTATTGGCGTCCCATTAAGAACACTGCAGTCATTGAAGTCCCATTAAGAACACTAGTCGTTGAAGTCCCATTAAGACCACTGTATACTCATTGAAATCCCATTAAGAACACTGTAGTCATTGAAGTCCCATTAAGAACACTAGTCATTTAAGTACTATTAAGACCGCTGTAGTCGTTGAAGTCCCATTAAGAACACAGTAGTCATTGAAATCCCATTAAGAACATTAGCAATTGAAGTCTGTGACGTCGTTGAATTCACATAAGTGTCATTAAAATACAACTGAAGTCCTAGAAATCTCATTAGGAACCTTGCAACTAAGTCCTTGAAGTCTTTGAACAAAGCTGGACTCGCCAGGATTTGCAGTGACCTGTCCATAACTTGAACTTCCCAACATAACTTCATAACTTCACAAATCTCATGCAAGTACAACAGATGTCAAAAGGTGCCATTAAGAACCTTATAGCTTTTGAAGTCACTGAAATCATGACGAAGTCGTTGAAATCCGTAAGAATCAATGAAATCCTCAGTCTGTGAACTTAGCTGGATTCGGCCGGATTTTCAGTGACCTGTCTGTTACTTTAATGAATTGCATTGACTTCACTCCAGTCTTCATGACTTCACAGAAGTATTATTAAAATAAAACTGAAATCCTGGACTTCCCATTAAGAACTATGTAGCTATTAAAGTTTGAAAAGTTAACCAGATGGTTCATCGTCTATTGTTTTCGGTCAAGTCATAAAATTCGACGACTTTAAAACAACAAAGCTTCTTGTACTTCAGAATTATTTTCTTTTCACTCCATTTTCAATCGTGCAAACAAGCAAACTTTTATTTTTCGACCAACTTTAAAAAAATTTAAATTCTTTCTCCGCCATATCAGTCATATTGGAATCGAACATAGGAGTTTGTTATTAAAGCTATCAAAAGGGATAAAAACGCGTTGTTAATTTTTTCAATTTCTTTGGCCACGAGGCACCAGCCAAAATGACCCGGAAATGAGAGTGGTAAGGTTATTAAAAAGCCACAATCTGATTCTGGAGATAGTCTGGCTAAGTATGCAATAAATGGAAATTTTGACAAGTTTTTTCCACCCATTTCAATTTGCTTCACCAGAAGGAAAACGTAATTGAAATTAAATGAAAAACTACTAAATTTAATCTAAGCCACCTTGGCCTGTTAGACGGGAGCCTGGTAAGGTATTGGTAATTATGAGCAAAAAAATGTAATACTGCATCTGCATCACATTTCCTTTTTCAGACCTACAGTATCTGGTTACTTTGTGATTAAGATTCGTGAGCAACATAAAAACTTGCAGAATGCTAAATTCGTTAAAAGCCACTTTTCCAAGACGCAAAAATATTGCAAAAATTAAAAAAAAACTTTCCCAAGTTCAGCAAGTCAAGTTACAATAAAAACAGGCACTGGTGTCTCAAAACAACTATAAATGCCTATAGCATGCGTTTCCAATTAAATTAAAAATAAAAAACAATGAAAAGTCATAATAGAAAATAAAACCAATCAGCAAACAACGGAAAGAGTTTTGAAAACATTTCAAAATAAATGAGGTACAGTATGCATTTTTCGTTTGCAGAACTCGCAAATGAAATTTCGTTTCCGCATATTTAAATTACAAAATGAGTTAAGATTTAAATGTAAGGAACTTCCTGTCTTCGTGGAACGGAAGACAGGAAGGTCGGTAAAAAAATATTAAAATAACATAAAAATTACGTAAAACATTACTTTTTGAAATATTCAAGTGACATTGAAGTAAAGCAATTGAATACCAGTGCCTACTTTCATGGTTCAAAATTACTCAAAAGTAACAATTAAGAGTTAACCAACCATTACTCAAAAGTAACAATGAAGAGTTAATTTTAGGAGAAAATGTAAACCGCGTTACTTATGTTTAAAATGAGGTACTTCTGAAGAATTATTACATATGCAGTTTAAAAAATAACAGTATGTAAATAATGTTTTTAAGGATTTTTCAAATGCTTTTTTCACTTCATTTAAAATGAAGTACTTTTGAAGAATTCCAAATGCAGTTTAAGTAATTGTAAAAAATTCCTAAAAGTGCTCTTAACTTTGGAAAGTTCCTTTATACAAATTCTGTTATATTTGTGTCTTGGACTGGTAGTTTAATTTTCAAGCCAAATAAATTTGGTGGTTTTATTTTGCAAAGCTTTCAATGAATTTGATTTTGTTGCTGTTTAAAATTAAAACTTCGACTTTTACGTTTCTATTTTTGGCAAAATATCCAAAACCAATAACTTTCAACAGAACATTTTTTCTCAACATTAACACATAATACAATTCACATTAAAAATGGCCTAAATCAAGGTCTTAAAACACTTAGCGAAAATAAACGAATTGTTCGTTGAAAATTAAATTAAGACCCAAAATTTTGAGCTGCAAGGCTTGCTTTTGTAAAATGCCAAATTCACAACTTTTCATATTAAGTAAACCATGTTTTTAATATACATTTTTAACAAATAAATGACTTGTGTTTTGCAGAATAAAGCTACCAAACGTTTTCAAATGGAAAATAAAACTACCAAAGTTGTTTTTTAAAAAAATAAATCTATCAGAGTGTTTTTAAAATTAAAACTACCACTGTTTTCTTGTTTTTTTTTCTTGCAAATAAAGCTATCATTTTTTTTTGCAAAACATTCAAATCAACATTTTTGTGAAATGTTGCAAACTCAGCATGACTATAAAGAACCAACCGATTTAACAACATTTATAGTACAGTTTTTGGAATAACACTACTTCCATGAAACATTAGTATTATTGTTGTGAATAACAATAATTCCATGAAACGTTTTATCGTTGCCCGATACCACGAATCGTTCTAAAACCGTCAAGTAGCACTTCGAAAAGCACTTTTCCGAGCATCAAGTTACTCGTTCAAAACATTCAAATTGCAAGACGTTTCACTTTGGCATGCCTTGAAACCACTAAAATTCCCCTAAAATGTGCGCAATCCCTCACCCTAAGCTTCCCTCACTCATTGCCAGTACCGCAAAGTTGCAAAACAGAAAGAAAAGTGCAGAAAAACGCACGCCATACCTCACAATTAAGTAAAACGCACAAAGAGTTTCTTGCCACAAGTTCTGTTAAAAAAATATGTTCGAAACGCAAAAAAATCCAGAAAAATACTTTCAGACCAGTGTAGCGCATCAGAGTAACGAATTGGGTGACAGCCAGGTTAAGCTTCCCTAATTTGAAATTTGGAAACCCCTGCGCCCTCCTGTTTTTTGGGGGTCTGACAAAAAGCATCAGCTGTTTCCATCAGAGAGAAATCGAAAAAGTCCCATAAATGCCAAAGAAATACCGCGCATGTCATCGTGGGGGTCAAATGCCTCATTTTGGGAGCAGGGAGAAAACCTGCTGCCTAACATGCAAAGGTGTCAGGTCCAGTTTTTGCCAAATTCGCACATGAGCCTAGCAGGCCCAACGGTTCCCACAGGAATGGAACGGACAATGATTATTGATGTTTTCCTGCTTGATGGACATGCAGGATGAAGGTGAAAGGTCAACTCTATACAGGGTTCTCACCAAAATTCTCAAGGCGATTTGCCTGACCTTCCCTGACTACTTTTCAGTAAATTCAGTTAATTCACTGACATTTTACAAGGAATGTAACACAAGTACATGTGTTTGTTTATTACATCGAATCATACCTACATTTGCTAAGTTTACTGACTTAGGAACTCAAACGGCAACATTTTTAGAAACTCAAGGTCACAAATGATGAATTTTAGGTCAAGATGCTACATGTATAAAAGCATATACTGGTAGAAATTAGGGTAACTACAAAGGTGAAATTGTTAAAGTTCTCCAAGAAATAATGGATGTGTAGGGGATTTTCCTTCAAATGCTTTTCAGGTAAAATTAACAGCAAAGGGAATTTTATGGACAATTTTTTTGAGGAAATAATGTAGATCAACAATATTGAATTTTTGTTGGCTTTTATTAAGAAATTCCCAGAATTATTAATACTGCCAGACATGCCAAGGAAGAATCTTTTTTTTTTTAAATAAAATAAATAAACCTCAAACGATAGGTTTTAACCTACATTACTATGTAAAAATTTGCTAAGTAATTTCCACGAAGTAATGCAGAAGGAAAACACCACATAAGGCAAGGATCACAAACGATGGATGAAAAATATTGGGAATTATTAATTAAGGTAATGCCGCAGACAATTTTTTATAAACAAGACCAGAAATGTCCGTAAAAACCAACATTTCCATTCATACATGTATTTGCTAAGATGATGTACAGTACTTAGGTAAGCCACGATTATAAAAACATATTTAGTAATTTTAATATTTATAAATTTTTAGTGCATTTTACTTTACATGCCTTTCAGAAAAATTAATATCGAAGGGAATATTACGGGCAATATTATGGAATGGAGAAATTTTCAGAAATTTTAATACTTCCAGAATCGCCACATGCATTTTTTTTTAAAAATCTGGAACTCAACCAAACATTTTTATCCCAAGTAACCATACACAAGTTTGCTAAGTAATTTACAAGTAGTAAAGCAGTAGACAACATTTTTAGAAATTCGAGATCACAAATGATCGATTTCACACATGTTCATGAAACAATATTGGGAATTATTAATAATTAAGGGAATGCAGTAGGCAATTTCTTTTAAAACTAGACCAGAAATGACCAACATTTCCAATCAAATCTGCAAATACGAATGACTGAGCCACGATGCTATAAAATATTTACTAATTGTAATAATTGAGGTAAAGCCAAAGGCGAAATTTTTAAACTCAATCAGAAACAACAGATGCTAGGAACATTCTCCTTAAAATATTTTTTTAGAAAATGTATAGCGAAAGCAAAAATTGTAGCCATTAATTGGCCATATTTGTCACGAATCAGTCGTTTGGTACTTAAACAACTGCATTTCTTAATATTATAAAAAAACCGTTTACAAATAATACTAAACCATCCAAATTGAAACCATCAATTCCCCTGATCCAGTGTCCAGTAGCACCTCTAATTTGACCATCCAAGGGACTGTCGCAAACTGGTCAACATAAGGAGGTGGTCAACATATGGAATGATGCTTGTACTGACACAGTATTTCAATTCCGTGAACTGCCTGTACTTGCATTTTACAGTAATCATTCATCGTTCATGAATAATCATATTAAAATGTTCATAATGCAGTACCAGTATTGCTAATGTGCTGCAAATTTATCCAGCAATTACACAGACAGTACAGTAGGGGTTCAAAAATGAACTCTAGAACCAGGGGTGTAAGTATAAGTTTTGCCAGCAGCTAACAAATTTAATCATCCATGACTTTACATGTTGAGACCAAGCTGGTCACCATTCAGAGATTAAATTACTATTGAGTGTCATAGTCAAAGTGGTCAACATACTGTACACCATACAGAGGTGCAGGTGGTCAACATGTAGAGGTCACCTTCAATTGGGTTAATGTGATGTCCGTCCGATCAGTTAAAATGTGGTCAACTTTGGAGGTTCTACTGTATATGTTGACATTCCATGACTTTCCAGAATGTGGGAACCCTGGCAACCCTGCATTGATAGAGTTGGTGTAAGTTGGTCAGCAAGTGAAGCAGGCAAGGTAATGTGATTAGAATGGTCAATTGGATCTGTTCACAGAATTGCAACATTCACAACTTTGAGAATGCGCATGTTCCGCACGAGCAGTTTTCTGCATCATTTCCGGGACGCTTCCAGTTTTTGCAATTTTTTTTCTCTTTCATGCATTCTTTTTACGCATCTGGACATTTTTGCCACGAACCTGGTGGGTTTTTTGATTTCAAGGTGTGTGTGTTGCTTCACAACAAACGTCTCAGAGAATGGATGAAGGCATCCTTTTACAATAATTTCTTTTTCTTTGCCCAAAAGCGTAACGTAATCGTCTTGGGAGGCTCGACCGCCCAAAGACCAAGAAAGTGATGGTGGAGGTAAAATTGAGTTCTTGACACTGACCCTAAAATCTGAAACTAATCACACAGATCAAGTGATTTTTAGGTTTTGTGAGGTACAAGCTCGGAGGGTTTTGATGACTTTTTCAGAACTATTTTTTCAAAAATGTTATCAATAAAACCAAGGCGAAATTTCATCCAAACTTCACCACCCACTTCAGTCACGATAATTAAGGGCAAATCACGAAGCAAGTTACCCGAAATACTGCTGGTAACAAACGGAACATTTAGGGCTCGATCCCCATTAATGCCCTGTAGTGAACATTTCTTAAGAATTGTTAAACAATATTAATAATCAAGGCAAATATTTTTGGAAAAAAATAGAGCACAAACGGTGTGAACTTTGGTGATGCAAGTATTAGTAACAATTAAGATAATAACATTGGCGAAAGTTTTAGAAAGATTTTTGGGAATAAATGCAGTATAATAACTAATCGAAAATGTGTAAATCACGTTACCAGATGTAATGATTAAAGTTAATTTTAATTGCTTAGTGTTTTTCAGAAATCTTTGTGGGAACGCTGAAGGCGAAATGTTTTTTTTTTATTTTTATGTATTTTTTTTTTTTTGAAAACTATGATGGATGAAACATTTTTGCAAAAATTTCTCTAAAAATCACCTGGAATATAACTAGTTAGGGAACCAATAGGCGAACCGTTTTGAAGAATGTGGCCAGTAATAATGGATTTTATGCAAATTTCAAAAAGAATATTTTCAGAAATGTTAATAACAAAGGGGGAATAAAAGATGTCATAGAAATGGATTTTAGCGAATTTGAAAATTCCTAGTAAGATTAATAACGACCGGAATGGTGAATTTTAGCCCACATTTATCACAGTTCCCCCAGCAACGAATTTTTAAATTTGCCTGACTTTTCCAATTTTTCAAATAAATTTTCCTCACCAACCTAAATGCAAAATTTGACGTTTGCCAATGTAAGGTGCTTAAGTAACATGTATAAATAGGACGGAATCATCAAGTTTTATAAGGAAACAGCAAATTTAATGACTTTTTTAAACTGACAGCTTCGTTATTGATTCAGTGTGTTAACAGGTTAATTTCTCATTTCAATAGATAAAAGCAATATTAAATTTCCACACTTTTTCAAAATAAACTACTCCTCGCGGACTATTCCTGGCCTTTCCTATTTCCCCGACAATTCTAGGTTTTCCGGTTCTGGGGAAACCCTGTACATACATGTACATGAACATGTAAAACAGTTCGGTTATACTTAGCAATCATTGCAGAACGCCATACTAAAAAAATTCAAACAATACTGACAAAATGATGAATTTTAAGAATTCCCCATTGTTGTTCGAATCGTTTGAATTGTGACATTTTCACAACATGTACTCAAGTACAATCACGATTTTGTGATGACGTAATACTTGAACGTTTCCCTTATGAAATAAGTACAGTCTATAGGGGACTATTCCAGGCCTTTCCTATTTCCCTGACAATTCTAGGTAATTCAGTTCGGGGAGAACCCTGTACATACTTGTACATAACTGTTTGATAATACTTAGTAATCATCACAGAACGCCATACCCAAAAAAAATCAACCAATACTGACAATAATGATGAATTTTAAGTATTCCCCATTGTAGTTTGAATCGTTTGAATTGTGAAATTTTCACAACATGTGCACAAGTACAATCACGATTTTGTGATGACATAATATTTGAACGTTCCCTTTATGTAATAAGTACAGCCGCATCATGAGCAACCTACTTAGCAAAAAAAATGGGTGTGACCATGGGCCAGGAAGTTCCACCATTAATTTGGTCACAATTTGGTGGAATTTCTGGAACCTGTGAAAGTTGCACGACTTCACCTTGCCACTTCCTGGTGATTACGCCTCAACAATGCATTTCTTCGACTTTTTGGGGGTGTTTTCGTCATAATAAATAACGCCGCTTCTGGAACCATTCTTTGGTTGGTTTTTTGATCTCATAATTTCCGAAGCAAGGAAGGCCTTGCCATTGTGCACAAGAGCCTGAAATTCAAGTAGTGGCAGACAAAGGTAAAGGAAGGGGTGGGTAAACTCGAAAATAAACGCTACGTTTCAACAACGGTGTCGGGGCCAACAAGACAGAGAGGAACAACCTTCTGGTCAGCGTAAAGAATACGACTCGTCTTCCGTGTCGCAAAATCCAGTTCTGCATCAATCACAGACGGTTTCTGAACAAAAACCTCTTTTAGAGAAATCCCACCTTTGTAAAAATTACTTATTTTGAATCAGCAGCTCACGAGCTTCAATTTGACAGGTCACACGACCAGTCCAGAGTTTATAATTTGGCGGAAAAGCACTGATGAAACAGGGGCTGTCCATATATGACGTCCTCTCTCCAGGCGTACCGTTCCAAAACATGCCTTGGGGAGTTGGACAAATTAATGGAACCGCTTGTTACAGATACAATGGCTGAACAACATAATGGAAACATCGATAGATTGATACAATTTATGTTGGACATACGCTGTACATTGTTTCGAAGAGCATTAGTTAATTAAGAGTATTGGTTAATTTTTTAAGTCTAAAATGAGGTAATGCTTCCTAGCTCCAATATTAGTAAAGAAACTACAGAAATGCGCTTCTAAAACGTTGTCGTAACACCCCCAAAATCTAATACATATTCAAGCTCAAAAATTTTCTTATGGTAGTTACCAACATAGGAGAATTTAGATTCTTGCGACAAAACACGATTGGCGAAAATTTTGGAAAAACCCGGTCACAAATGATCGATTTTAGCACAAACGTCAATGGTATAGGCCTACATTGTGAAGTTCTGAAAAAAATAACAGATATAATTGGTTTACCTTAAGGGCCGAATAATACAGAGCATTTTTATGAAACTAGATAACAGAGATTTGAGAGTAAGATGCCGAACTATTTTAGAATTTTTTGGGCAAAGGTAAAATATTTAGACAGCAGTATTAAATTTTTATCCATGATAAAGGAACAAAAATATTCGTATAATTTGCTTAACAAGGCTACTTCCACGTTCAATGAATCCAATCTGCACATCTCATGAACAATTTTTTTTTCTTCAATATCTTGGATATAATTTAAGATATTTTAGACCATAATTACATTTTATTTTTTGGTCAAAGAGTATCTTTTTAAAACTTCAAGGACTTGTGTTTCCACCCTGACATTTCCAAAACAATTTTTTTCCCGTACAATTAATCATTAAGGGGAAATTATAAGCAACACAAAATTATAGTTGATGGATTCCTCAAATTCTACGAATCAACGACTTAGTAATATCAATAGTTGAGGAAGCATTTGAAAAAAAAAATTAGAAAGACTCTTCAAGTATTTTTGGAGATGTCGGAGGAAGAAATCTTGTTTTCAAATCTGGTGATTGTGCTGACCAGGGAAGATGTTTAAACCACAGCCAACAAGTTCTATCCTCAGTCTATCAATGTTTCCATTATTTCCTTCACCCCTGTCCATTTACCTGCCTTACATGTAGGAAAATTTGGGCAACAACGTGACTAACAGAACAGTTAATGGCGAATCGAAGCGCCATACCTGCTCAAAACCCGCTAGAAAAAACACGTGATAACAATGGCAAAAATGGCGATAAAATCGGAGAACTTCGTGTACAAGTTGAGCTGAACTGGGAAGTAGTCAAAGTGAAGATTCAATAAAAAATGAAAAAGTTGCTCAAGAAAAAGACGAGAAGATTGAAGAAACTTGAAGCGAGAGATGGGAGATAGGCCACGATGGATGCACAGGGGGCGCAACGTGACCCCCACGTGGGCCGAGTCTTCCGTTTGGCACCCCCTGGGGGTCCAGAATTCCACGAGGGATCCCGTCGACAAATTGGTTCCGAATGGGAGACCCCCAAGGAATCCTGGCCCAATATATCCTTAACCCTACATTCAAGAAGTTTTTTCGACTTATGGAAACCATCTTGAAAACTGCGTGAGGTAACATATTTCTCCAAGCTAATCGTATCTAATTTTTTCTTCTCTAAGTGCAGAAATGAAACAGCATAACGTACATGGGGTTAGTATCTCCTGCGAGGATCCAACACTGTCAGTGTTACTGTCATAATTTCGATACTGACAGTAAGCTATGCAAAAATTAATCATTTACAAGTAAACCCGACAAAGGGGAAATTATAAGCAACCCAAAATCATAGTTGAAGACTTTTCTCACATTCTACGCATAAAAGGACTTACAACTCAGCGTATGTTATCAATTAGAACCCACAATTACCACTCGTCCAAACCCATGTTTAAAAATTAACAACAACTCAGCTTCATAAGTCAGAATGGAACATCAATCTATCACACCAGTGTTGCCCTAGCTTGCATAATCAGTATTACTTACTGTCCGTATTTGTTGAAATTGACTTATTTTCAGTAATATATCTCGTGTAGGATCCCCAAGAAGAGCTGTGTAGACCTGACTGCAGACTTCAAGGGCTTGAGCCTGACTTTTCAGAATTTAACATCACAAACGCCCATGCCTTCAGTGGCACGTCAGGGACTTCCAGAGTTCTGTTCAGATACCAGGAAGGTAATAAGACTTCAAGGAGTTCAACAGATGCTAAGAACTTGCTGACTTCACCGAAGTCAGGAAGTCCTTCAAGTCCCATTTTGTCGTCATCGAAGTCTGTCACGTGAGGCACAATTCGAGAAGAATGCAGCTTGTTGACTCGCTCGGACTTCAATGACTTTACCCCACGTCAATGTCTACTTCATCCCAGACTTCAATGAGACTTTAACATGTGCACATGACTTCATAAGTTGCTAACCAACCAGTCCACATGAAACACGTTCTTTCAACCAACTAATAAAATTGGGAACTAGATATCCCAACAGTTTAAATGGATTCACAAATACCGCTCGCACGTTATGTTGATACCTATGGTGCTGCCACCTACAAGGCTGCAACTCAGCGTCTGTTATCAATTAGACACATTTACCACTCGTCCAAACCCATGTTTAAAAATTAAGAAAATCTCAGCTTCTTTAATGGAAGACAAAAAACCCTTAATGTGCCATGTGTTCTCACACTGGAGGTTGAACTCTGCAACTGCAATGATAACTTTCGAAAAAGTCAGCAGCCCACGCTGCTTTCAGAGGAACTATCTTGTAGGAACGTGCTGCTCAGGGTACAGCTCCTCCCACCCCATGTTATTTAATAGGAAATAATTTTGACAACTGGAAATTACGGATGGTGCATATGCTATTGTAACAGTCAGAAGTGACGAGGAAATGGTTGGGGTTAGCATTTGCAACTTAAAATATACGTTGGATATCATGGCCAACTGCGAGTAATTGGGGACGCCCAGCAACATCAAAAGAAACAGCGACACTGAAGCAGAAAAAAACGAGCAAAAAAAAATTAATAAAAATACAGGACGTTTACACCGAAGCTTATGCCAAATGGGGAAAATGAATTCAAGGTGCCATTTTGGGTCAGGGTTACTAAAGGAACGAAGCCAATGCACTGCCTAAAGAAACCACCCATTTGGTGTGGTTAACACTGGTTCCAAACATTTTGCAGCATATTAACAAACCTTTAAAACGTAAAATTATCGTCAATTTGATGAGAAGTTTCCATAATTTTACGTCCTCAAGTAACAATGCGCAAGTTACCCCCAGAAATATAATTTGAAACTTCTCTTACTTTTCCAGTTTGGAAGTTTTTATGGGCACTGAAAATGCAAATATACGATATGTTATTGCAATTAAAAGAATGCCCCATCCAGCAGCAAATTTGGTTAAATTTTGGATATATTGCACGACGGAATATGCCCTGCTTCAAATGTGCACATAATATTGTACGGGTAAAACTAGTGCCAAACATTTTGCAGCAGATTAACAAACCTTTAATACCTAAAATTATGGAAAATTTGATGAGAAAATACACAAGTTACCCCAAGAAATGTAATTTGGAACTTCTCTTACGTTTCCAGCTTTGAAGTTTTTATGGGCACTGAAAATGCAAACATACTGTATGACATGTCATTGCAATTAAAAGAATGCCCCATTTATTGCTCATCTACTATACATGTACGTCAATAGAAAATTTGGTCTAATTTTTGATATACTGACCAATGGAATAGGCCCTGCTTCAAACGTTCACAAATATGCATATTTCCACCCTACTTGTCTAGTATTCAAGAACAGCACCAGTCCAATAACTAGCAGTCACAATTAGTCCTGTTTTGATTTTTTCTTGATTTGGGTTTATCCTCACCTCACTTTATAATAGAATTTCTTCATTTAGCTGCCCCAACCGCAGGCAATCACTGCCAGCCTAAGAGCCGTTAGGATATGCCCACATGCAATGGTAATCCATTTAGAAATGCATTATAAGACATGCATTGGAAAATACATTTTAAAATGACTGTAGATCGAGGCAAATTTAGCTTCAAACTGTATTGACAAATATATTTGAAAGTTCATTTCCGAATGCATTTTACAATGTGTTTTTAAGCAGTTTGTAATTCATTATGGAATGCATATACAGTATGTATCATGTACATTGAAGAATATGTTGTGTAATGCAAAGTGTAATGTATTGTTTGCATTGAAGAATGCACTTTACACTTTATATTCTATGAATTGTAAAACGTCAAAAGCCTTGCTACATTTAATAATTTCAAGATTTATAAAATCCCAATTCTGAATTTAAAAAAACATCTAAAATATTCAATAAAGAAATTAGAACTGGCAATGAAATAAAGTTTACAATTGAAAATCACATCAGTTTCATTCAATTCAATGCAACACACAACTGTTGTAAGCACGTAGCTTCAAATACATCATGAAATATACAAGTCCCAACTATTGTTTACATTACCAAATGTATTTCGTGTTATGATAAAAACGACCAATGTATTTGCAATATATCTTGAAATTCGTAATGCATTTGAAATGCATTTTCTTTCCATGTGGGTGTCCACTTTCTGAAAGGGTCTAGGCTGGAGCAAGGCACATTCAGAAGTACAACCTTAGGTTTTTCTAAATTGACAATTTCATTATTGACTTCTTCCACATACATGTAGGTGATTAATTGTTTAAGTGAGCTATGCACCCACTAGTCCAATGTTAACTTTTCCAGAATTGGATTTTCCACTGTAGTGTGGATGTTGAGTTTGTTCAGTTTGAAAGGACTATACCAATTCAATTAGCATTCCAAAAGTGATCTGAGCATGCTGAAGCTGAGTGGATCAGTGGTGTTGCGTGCGAAATGGTCAGCTAACCATTCTAATATTCACAGACCCTAAAGGTACGGGTTGATGAACCTCTGATGGGCATGATCGTGTATGTACGACCGAATATAAAGATGTCAGTGCCAAAAGCAATAAAAGTTCAAGTTTTTGCCCTCGCTCGAAATTAACATTTCTTTGCCTCCTGTTCGATGTGCGAAAAACAAGATTTCAAACCGACGAATAGCATCGGTCTCGCTTCCTGCAAATCAATGAAAACCGTGCACAAAAAGTGGGCCTAATCCAGAAAGGCTATATTTTACCGTCTGCAAGACAACTTCCGGAAATGCGCCGGAGTTTTTCCAGGGAAATATTTTCTAAGGGCCGGTTGCACCGACAAAGGTAAATGAAAACCCAAGGTTAACCCTGAGGTAACCTGCAGTTAACCTTGGAAACT